>PVJA010025453.1:0-30764 GCA_004027025.1 Myocastor coypus
CGCACTCCCAGACTCCTGTGTGCTCCTTTATGCAGAATGCACTGATACAGTCCATCTCTAAGCGTTCCTGAAGTCCTAACAGTTTCCGCACTGCTGAAAACTGAGACCATACTCTTCTTCTATATGTTGGGAATTGAACTCAGGATCTTGGACTTGCTAGGCAGGCACTGTGCCACTGAGCTGTAACTCTAGCCCAAGATCACACTCTTAACTGAAACAATGGGTACACACATTTAAATATTGTGTTGTTTCTCTAGTGTGAGAAACTGAAACTCTAAGTAGAGACCAAAATGTACACTAGATTTTGGGAAATACGAAGAAAATGTTCAGTGCCGAAGGGAGACAGGGAGGGGGAGGGACAACATAAAGAAGGAACAGAAAAAAAGCAGAATGGAAAGAAAACAATAGGGCCTGGCGGGATGGCTCAGTGGTCTAAAGCGCCTGCTTGGGAAAGCTTGGGCAGCTTCAGGGACCGCGGTTTGATCCCCGGCACCACATGCTGTGCCAGCCCTGCCCCTGGGGTGGGCTGAGCCGGCCATAAAAATGAGTGAATAAACAAACAAAGGCTCTGAAACAAGAAAAAAATAAATAATAAAAAAGAAAACATGGAGATAAGCTTTTATAATTAGGGAGGGGAAAAGGGGTTGAAGAGAGGAGAAGGGGATGGAAAAAGGAAGCAAGTTATACCATGCACAGGCACAAATGCCCTATGATAAATCTGGTCACTATGTATATCTTCAATGTAGCAACACAAATTTTAAATGCAAAAAATAATAAGTAAAAATTCACAGTATCTGTTATCTAACCAAAACTTACTCGATGTTGTGAAATGGAACTGTGGTGCTTGTTAACTACCCTATGAAAAACATTTTGGTGGATTATGTGGTACATGGACTACATCTCCAAAAGCTGTTAAACCTGGGGGCAATTTTCAGATGGCTCAGGAGGACCAGGCTGAATCCTGTCCCTAAAACAGAGTGCAGGATAGTTTGGATCAGTGTACTGCTATTTTTACTGATCTATTGAAAGGAGTAGCTAATGCTTAAGTTGTTTTTATGCTTTTTTCATCTCACTTTCAATTTCTTATAACATTTTAAAATGAACTTTACATGTTTCTATCTAGTAATATAAACAACTAATTTGAATATAACATGGAATGCAACAACCTTTGTCAAATTCCTTCTATTTAGTTTAGTGAAATTTTGTATTGTTTCTAAAGTTTTTATTTTATCATGTTGTATTTATTCTCTTTAAAATAAATAAATTTAAATGAAATCATTTTAACTGATACAAAACATAACATTGTGCAAGAAAAAATGCTTAATTACAATGCATGAAATGCAGAGCTAGTTTGGTGAGATGAGCTTTAGGAGGCTTAGATTCAATAGCCTCCAACATCACAAACTTCACTGGTGGCCCACTGCAATTGCAGAACATTTGACTGTGTATGTATCTGCTTCCTCTTAGTCCAAAGAGAAATATATTCTTTTCCTTTTTTTCTTTTTCTAAGCAACATCAATAGGGAGGTGGGACATGCCCACACACTGTACTCTGTAGAACGATTGTGAGGACAATAAGCAATATGTCAACTTTCAAAGAAAAGAAAGGGGAAAAGGAAAAAAAAAGTAATGCTGATTTAGAAGGGTTAATGCTTAATTGTTTGATCAATCTTACATACCTATATGTATTAATCTAAACTGATCTGATGATGAAAATATGTAATATAACCATTGTTAAATTTAAACAATAAAAAATTGAAACTTGAAAAAATCCATAACATTGTGCATATTCATGTGGTAACATAATGTTCCAATATACGTATACACTGTCTAGTGTTTAAATCAAGTTAGACATATATTTCCTCAAACATTTATCTACCATAAGTTCTTTATGAAGATTTATTTTATTTTATTTTATTTTATTTGTCTTTTTTGAGGCAGGGTCTCACTATGCAGTTGAGGCTGGCCTTGAGCTCACTTTTGTAGCCCAGGCTGGTCTTGAACTCGCACCGATCCTTCTGCCTCAGCCTCCCGAGTGCTGGGATTATAGACATGAGCCACCACGCCCGGCAAAGATTTCTTTATGGTAAGAGTTTTCCAATACTTTTTTTACTTTTTGGAATATGAAGCTCATTATTTCTTAAAGCATTCTTTCACCTAAAAGGATTTAGCCCCTGTCATTTTTTGTCCAAATTAAAACAAGGCAGGAAGGTATTTGTTCCTGGATAGAATGATATTTTATCACCTGTAACACAAGAATGATAAGCATTCCTGGTGAATCAATTATACATTGTGCATTAAAATATAATTAACATTTTACTGCATTTTTTTGACTTCCAGTTACCCTTAAGTCTGGTGCTTTAGTGATGTGTATGGAATTATAGTTAGGATGCTTTTCTTCTATTTTGATGGAACTTAACGAAGGTCTTAACAACAAGTAACATAGCATTGTGGATCTTAATTTGTTTTCAGTTTTTTTCTCAGTTTGGGTTTCAGAGTCTAACAGACTATCAAATTGTGATTGTGTACTTAATACTCCTTATGAGGAAGAATATATATATATATGTATATGTATATATATATATATATATATATATATAGAGAGAGAGAGAGAGAGAGAGAGAGAGAGAGAGAGAGAGGGAGAGAGAGAGATGGAGACAGAAACAGAGACAGAGACAGAGACAGAGAGACAGAGAAGTTCTCTTGCTGTGTTATCCACACTGGCCTCAAACTTGTGGGTTCCAGGAATCTTGCTTCAGCTTTCCAAATAGATGAGGCTACAGGCATGAGCCACTGCCATGGGCCAGAAATACAATTATTTTAATTTAAGTTGAATAGAGATTTTGTTTAAGACACAAACATGTAGTTTTGTACAGTATATTGATATAAAATCATTATTTTATGTATTTAATATATGCACATGGAGCAAAATCCTAAAGTAAAAAGGATGTACACTAAAAATTAGATTAATCTTTCTGCTTCACCTTTAGGTCTCCGGTTTGTTCCTCTGAAGTTGACCAGTATTACCCATTTCATGTGTTTCCTTCTTCAGATATTCCAGGGTACTTGTCCTGGCATGGGCTATTTCTCCCACTGTAACAAGCTCTCAGTACCTGGCAAGACAAAAACGTTGCTCTCTGAGGTGAAAACTAATGTTCTGAGTAGTAGTATGGAACAGTGACTGCCCTTCCTCCTTCATATTTCCCTCCTGGAAACCACATTCCTAGAGAAGATCACTAGACACTTGTCTAAACTACTTGTAGCTGGACAAAACTCTAAGACAGGCACACATATCATGAACACACAGCAGTCAACACACCTAACATACCTGGACATTTAGTAATTACTTATTGTGTATCTGAAAAAAAAATCAATGTTTTCTGTAGGTTGTTCAGTAAGGGAGAGAAGTCATGTTTTAATGCAAGATGGAATTGATGAAAAACTGTATATACTTTGCCAAGGAGTTGGAGGGAACATTTTATCAGAAAAGTGCTGTGTGAATGATAGAAGGATGAACTTTGATTCAGAGATTCAGAGCAGAGGGCTTCCGAGTTAGCTCAGTTGTTTAAAGTGCCTGCTTAGGCAAACTCAGTCAGGCGCAGGGGACTGTGGTTTGATCTCCAGCTCCACAAGCCACACCAACCAGACTTGCCCTTATGGAAGCCTCTTTAGCAGAGAGGCAGAGCACAGAGGCCATCCAGGAGTTCAATCCCTGGTGTGTGGTGCTGGCCCCACCCCCAGGGGTGCACGGACATGGTGATTGAGACTGGGCCTGGTTGCACATGTCTGTAATCCCAGCTCTTGGGAGGCTGAAAACAGGAGAATCACTACGAGTTCAATTTACATAGTGAGACCCTGTACACCTCGTAGACTCTGTTCTAAAATTAATTTTAACAAAGGAAATGCAGAGCATATTCCATCTTGAATTGTGATCTGGGAGAAGTCTTGTGGCTGGGGCTTAAGGTACAGAAAAGAAGGTAGTGTTCAGTGTTGTTTCATGAAGAGAGAGAGAGCATGAATTAGGCTGGTAAGAAGTCAGTGAAATGAGGGGAGCTGACCCACTGCATTTGTAGGCAGTGAAGGTTTATTCAATGATGAGAAATTAGTAGGTCTTTGTGCATTTATTGTGGCTCCTATGTTCCTAGCACTACCATTGGAACTATTACTCAATTCAGGACTTTTCTCTAACCTCCAAGAATGGATTACATGGTGGAATGGTCGGTTTTCTACATTATGTTCTTCTCATTGGTTGACCCTATCTACCATACCTTTCCTTAATAACTTATGGATCTATTGTCTACACATTTATATAAGACAGGGTCCCTCTATGTCACTCTTGCTGACATTCTGAACTAAATAACACAACTCTTTTTGTTCTGAAAAGTCTTTTTAAAGTTAACATTAAAAGTCAACATGGTGGTGCATACCTGTAAATCCAGCATTTAGGAGGCTGAAGTAGGAGTATCTTGATGAATTTGTGGCCAGTTTGGGCTACATAGTGAACTCAAGATCAGCCTGAATTGCAGAATGAGATCCTTTTAAAAAAACAAACAAACAAACAAACAAAAAACAAACTAAGCCCTAAAGTTAATATTAAAAATGTTTATCAAAAAGATGCATTCATATAGATAAATAAATAATGCCAAAGGACTTACAATGAAAAACAGCTACCCCTACTTACCTGTAGTTTCATTCTGTAAGGTTTACCACTTTTAACTATTTCAGGTTTGGGATTTTCAAATGGTTCCTGCTATATCCTTTCATTTGTGCTGTGGTTTGAATACAGTTTGTCTCCCAAAGGTTCCCATGCTGGGAGCTTTTTCCAAGGTGTGGTGGTGTTGAAGTGGCAGAATCTTTAAGAGGTGGGGCCTAGTGGGAGGTGATTAGATCATTGGGGGCATCACCGTAGGAGGAGAATCATGTAGGGGCTGGTGAGGCAACTCAGTGGCATAGGACTTGACTTGCATGTGTGAGGCCCTAGGTTTAATCCCAAGCCCTGACTTGTTGGGGATAGGGGGAGAAGGAGGAGCAGAATGAGGAGAGAGAGAGATAGAGAGGGAGAGAGAGAGAGAGAGAGAGAGAGAGAGACTTTAGAGAATGCTAGTTAGTTCCCATGAGAGTGTGTTGGTAGGGCTGGCGAGATAGCTCAGCTAACTAAGCGACTGCTTAGGCAAGTGCAGGGACTGGGGTTTGATCCCCAGTACCACATGCTGTGCTGGCTATGACCACTGGTAGACTGAGTCAACCGCCCAGATTGGGAGTGGTGGTGCACACCTATAATCCTAGTGCAGGGGAGGCTGAAAATAGGAGGATCACTATGAATCTGAGCTGCATGGTGAGATTCTGTACCAAATACATTTTTAAAAAGAGTACATTGTTATAAAAGAATGACCCTGATCCCTGAATTTCTGTGGCTTCTTGTCTTGCCATGTGATCACACATGTCTTACTTGTGCTCCCATTGTAATGGCATCTGCCACATTGTTATGTAGCCACAAGGTCTCCACTAGAGCCAAGAAGCTGATAATATTGTGCTGTCAAATCTCAAGATCTGAGAGCTGAATTAACCTTTTTTTCTCTGTGTAAAGGACTCAACAACGAAAAGCCAACTAATATAATCTATTAATCCATACATTTAAACAAAATACTTATTCAGCAATGTTTGTTGGCTAAGACTGTCATAACAAAATACTACAGACTAGGTGGCATATATCACAGAAACTTATTTCTTCATAGTTCTAAAGGCTAACAGTGCAAGATAAAGGTGCTAGCAGAATGATCTCCTCAGAGGGCCATCAGGGAAATATCCATTTCAAGCCTCTGTCCTGGGCTTGTGGATAGCTGATCTCACGCTGCTTCTTCATACAGCTGTCTCTCTGTGTGGTGCATTCCTGGTATCGCTTCATCTTTTTCTATTTTTATTTTTTGGGGAATCTTCTACAGGGTGTTCGGAGTCTCACTACTAGATCGGACTCATAGTGTGCTGAGCTATTTGACTGCCCTCCCATCCTTTTCTAAGGACAGCAGTTATATTGGACTATGGATTCACTTCAGGGACCTCATCTTAATTTAATCATCATAGTAAAGATGTCTTCAAATACAGCTACATTCTGAGGTATGGGGGATGCTGGAAGTTTAGTGTGTGGATTTGGGGAGGATATAGTTTAGCTCATAGGAAGTTGCCAGTCGTTGTTCTAAGCACTGGGAATAGAATGGTGAACCAAAAAGAAAATCCCTAGTCTTATTGAGTTTACATTCTACCTGGGAAGCACAATAATAAAAAGGATATGTAATTAAAATATATAGCACAATTAAAATACAGAAAATGCTATGGGGAAAAATAGAGCTGGAACAGAGGATAAAGAGTTCTTGATCAAGGGATTGCAACTTCAGACAAGCTGGCTGGGAAAATCTCTCTGAAAAATACACAATTCTAGGCAGACAAACTAGCTCTTACCAAGACCCTGAGATGAGAACTATCCAGTTTGATTAAAGAATAGCAAAGAGCCATGGGCTGATGCAGAATAAACAGCAGGAGGAGGAGAGATGCAGGGCCTGGGTGTGCCAGGCAGATGATTGTAGGCTCAGTGAACCACTGTAATGACTTTAGCTTTTTTTTTCCAGAAAGAATCTCATTGTGTAGTCCAGATTGACCTTGAACTTGTCATCCTCCTGCCTCAGCCTCCCAAGCGCTAAGATCAAGGTGTGCAACATAATGTCCAGCTGAATCTGGCTTTTGTTCAAAGAAGCATAAAGCCATTGGCCAACCTGGGTGCCAAAGTCTGACTTGAGTTCTAAAAGAGTTTCTCTGCTGTGATAACAATGGATGGAAAGGGGGACAACGGTGGAAGAAACAAAGAGATTCAGAGGAATATTGCAATCATCCATTCTCTCTGAATCCTTCTTGGGCTCAGCACCTCTAGATAATCACCTATCAGCTTTGCCTCCCACTCCTGCATGTGGCAGTACCGCCTGCCTTTCTCCTAATACATCATTATTTGTAGTTCTTCTGTTTAGCTCCTCTCCTCAGACATCCATTCTCGTGTGCATCTTTTTCTTTGTACTTCTTTATGGTTATCTTTGTGCCTTTACATAGAACACATAAACTTCTATTTCTCATTCACCTATAGATAGTGTCTTTGCATTCCATACTTCCTAAAATTAAAATATTAGTGTCTGTATGCATCCTCTCCCCTCATCTATTTTCTGACTTCTACAAGCTCTGCTTTTACATTTTAACACTTACCTTATACTTTATAAGTATAATTAAATTTCCTGTGATTATTCTCTAGATTGGATCCCCAAAGTTGGAAAACAATAAAAATGGTGTTTACATCCTTATAATTATAAAAACATTTTAAAGTATTAAGCCAAAGACTGTGCCCTGATTACATTTTCTTTATGGTTCCAATGCCACAGCCTCTATCAATTGCTCTATATCATTCTACGTTCTACCTGCCTTCATTATTGGAAAATGGCACTTTGGGACAGTTTGGTATATTTTTAAAATCTCTAATTGCCTTCTTTGTTTGCTAGGTAGACAAAATTTATGCCTTAATTACCATATCTCTGGCATATTGCAGCTATTTTGCATTTTATTTATTGCTCAGAATAAACTCTGTTCTTAAAGCCTTGTTAGCTTGATCCAATTAACAAGTGATCCATGAACTTCCCGTAAACACTTTTCCTAGTATTTCTATATTGCCACCTTTTTGTTTGTTCCTTGAATTGTGTGCTTTTATTGTTTCTTCAGTATTCCTGGCTTGTAATTATACCATTTGTTTTGCTGACTTCCCTTCTTCCTGGAGTTCACCTTCTGTTTTCTACAGTGGTTTTCTGGATCAGTTAGCTCCATAATCTGCCTTTGTCCCTGGATAGTCAGTAGCACCCTTCCTGCAAATTTGCATATATTGTCATATGTGATCCCTCTTTTCTTCTTTGTTCATTTTAATCCCCATCCTATAATTCTAATGGTGCCTTAGAAGTGAGAGGACCTAATTGGATGTAGTTATTCTGTCATATTGAATGAAATATATATAATTATCTTTACCAAGACCTACAACTAATGTACACTGCTTGTAACTGATTCAGACATTACAAAAGTAGCTGTGGATGTGGTTCAGGGTTAGAGTGCTTGCATAGGTTTGTGGTCTGGGTTCTAACCCCGGAGGGGAAGAGACGTCTGACATAATCCATGTCTGTAATCTTAACACTCTGGGAGGCTGATACAGGAAGATTACAAGTTTGAACCCACCCTAGGTGACTTAGTGACTTAGCAAGATTCTGTCTCAAAATAAAAAATAAAAAAAGGACTGGAAATGTAGCTCAGCATGAAGACCCTATGTTCAATTTCCGGTGCTAAAAAAAAAAAAGGCATATAAGGTAAAATAAATGTTTTCTTCTCTATCTCTTTTCTCTACAGGTAACCCCTTTTGGTAAATACTCTTTCAGACTCTTAAACACTTAAAAATTATATGGATGTTGAGAAATTTTTTATTTTAGTAGGTTGGATTTTATAAACATTAATGTACTTTTAAAACTGTGTTGTGAATAATTGCATGTTAGCACACACATATTCAAATTTTTAAAAGAACAGTTTTAATGTAGAATTCTTTTTCTATTCATTTTAATGAGAAAAAAGATAAAATAGCAATGAAACAGTTTCAAAACAAGTTAGTAGGTGGTTACAATATTATGCATATTGTTGTCTTCTTAGTCATTATTCAGAGGACAATATGCAGACCTGATATCTTGTCTAAACAGTATTAGTACAAACTTTCATTCTCAATGAACTAAGAGAAATTAGCTATATAGCTATCCTAACCTTCTTGCGTATACATATATATTTTATTTATTTATTTATTTATTTATTTATTTATTGGGAAATGGGGATCAAACCCAGGACCTTACACTTATCAGGCAGGCATTTCTGCCCTGAGCTATCTTCCTGGCCCCTTATATTTTCCTTTTAAAGTATCTAACACTAGGAGAAAATATCGTACCATGTCTTGTAAGTAGATTGTAAGTCAGAGGTACAGTATGAATCATAAAACAAAAAGTATAATTAAACAATATTCAGAAAATTAAAATTAAATATTTCAAAACAATATTACAAAATTGAAATCAAATCATGAGTCTAACTTAGAGGCCATAATTTTGGTTATGATATATACAAATCTGTAATCAATTCAGAGTACTCACATAGTATTTTTTTTTCCGGGACCGGGGTTTGAACTCATGACCTTGCACTTGCCAGTCAGGCACTTGTGCCAAAGAGCTATCTCACCGGCCCCTCTCACATAGTATTTGAATAGATTAATATATACAAAGATATCAACTAAGAAAAAGTTTCCATGGTAGTAAAGAATTACTAAGAATAAAACATAACATAAATACTGGAAAGGCAAATAAATATGACCAGACTTCTAACAGTTTTATGATATAGCACAAAATTCTAGTATGTCGTGTACATGGAGAGTGTCCATGACGCTTATTGGTGGCCAGATGTCACTTGTTGGACTGAGATACTGTTATTTCCTTGATATCCACCCTGTAGATCCAGACAAAATCATGACCCATAAGGTGCAGAAGTCCATTTGTAGAATATGCTGATGGACATATTCTGCTGCTGTATACAAAAGAATAGTTGAAGGACTACTTTTCTTTACCTCTTTTTGTCCTCTGTTTAATTGTTTGTCCTACTTGGTGGGTTCTTTCCATTCTCCTTCATGGAGTTGTGGTCCTTTTGATCTCTCTCTAGACTATGTTTTAGTAAACTGTGCAAGGTTGGCTTTGTCATCATGAAATTCCTTAGTTGTCCTTTGTCCTGGAAGTATTTCACTTCTCCACTGAACTTGAAAGAGAGTTTTGCATGGTATAGCAGTCTGGGCTGGAATTTGTTTTGTTGCAAGACTTGAAGTGCTTTCCTTCATGCTCTTGTTGACTTGATGGTTTGTGAAGAGAAATCTGCCATTATTCTAATGGGTTTTCCTTTAAATGTGATCTGTTTCTTTTTTTCTAGTGGCTTTTACTATACTGTTCCTGTGCTGAATTTCTGGGATCTTGATTATTTTAGCTCTGTGTGTGGCTTTAGTTGGCTTGATGTTATTTGGAGTTTTACATGCTTTAGTTACTGGAATGTCAAATTGTTTCCTCTATTTGGGAAGTTTCTGCTGTTACTTCTGCCCATATTCTTTTTATGACATTTGTACAGACTCCTTCATTCTCACTGATGCCTATTAGTCTTATGTTGTTCATCTTTGCATTATCTTGAAGAAGTTATTTTTTCTTGCATCCTAGTTGTTATTAAGAGATCTTTTCTTACCTCTTTCCCAGCTGAAATTGTGTCTTTAAGGTCTGATCTATTTTCACTTTCATTGGAATGTTTTTGCCATCTGTCATTGAGGTTTGAAGTTCCTGTATAGCACTTAAAATCTGCTTCATACATTCTATTACTTTCCTATGTTACTTATATGAGGATTCCATCATTTTTCTATTCTCTATTTTTTATTCATGTCTTCTTTAGAAGCACTTAGTACTTCTTTTATTATAGCTATTATTCCTTTTTTACTTTGAAATTATTTCTGATGTGATTTCTTCTATACCTTTCTGTAGTTGTTTCTTTACCTTAGATGTGATTATTTCAGAGATTTTAGATGTGTGATTTCCAATTTCTTTTATGCTATTGCCTCCTGTATTGGTTCTGGGTGGACTCAGGGCTTGAGAGTGCATTTTGCTCCTTCTCTTTGTCACTTTGTATAGCCCGGCCTTCTGTCCTTTGGTGTAGAGTTTTGGTAGAGGTCTTACCTTAGCACCAGGTCCGGATCTACCAAGTTCAAACTCGTCCAGGTGGGTGTGGCCTGGGTCTTGCTACTGAGCTCCACTTCTTCCTGCTGCAGCCCTTGGAGGTGAACCTGCTGTGCCACTCTAGGAAGATGTTCTGCTCCTGGATGAGCTGGGTGGGTCTTGTCTCTAGTCTCTCTGCAAAGAGTTCTTCCACAGTTTTCCACATTGGGCCTGTCTGATCGATGAAGTTCTGCTCACATGCTGGGCTTTGTTGCTGGATTGAATGTGTTTTTGGTGGGCCCAGGGTGGTCTCACTCACATCTCGGGCCTGGTTGATGGATCAAATCTTAATGCAAAATTCTTTTTTTAATATATACACATATAGAAAAGTGATGGTTTACTCTTTTGTATATGTATATCATCATATTACTAGAATAATCATCATTATTATTTTACAGTTCTGCTGCTAATTAAACACAGGGCTTTTGGGCTGAGCTATACCCAGATTCATTTATTTCTTTTGAAGCAGAGTCTCACTAAGTTGCCCAGGTTTGGCTTGAACTTGTGATCCTCCTGCCTCAGCCTCCCAGTGGGCTGAGACTATAGGTGCAGTATGATAAGGTGCACTATATTTATTCTTATTCTTATTTTGTTTTTTAGTACCAGGAATTGAACTCAGGACCTCATACTTGTCAAGCAGGTGCTGTGCTACTGAGCCATATCCCTGGTCCACTATTTTTTTTAAGTGACGGTCTTGCTAAATTGTTCAGTCTGATTTTTTTTTAAATTAAAATGTTTTTCTATTTTTAAAAGAGAATTCAGGGCTGGGAAGATAGCACATTAGAATAGATGCCTGACAAGATCAAGGTCCTGGGTTCAATCCCCAGTACTGCAGGAAAAAAATAATAATGGTTTTAAAAATAGAAATGATACAGAATTTCACTAAAAAATATGAATTGAACAATGTTTGTTAGGGGCTGGGAGATAGCTCCATGGCACAAGTGCCTACTTGGCAAGTGCAAGATCATGAGTTTGAACCCCAGGCCCGCAAAAAAAGATAAAAAAATAAATAAAAATAAAGGTTTAAAAAAACCTATGTTTGTTGTATTGCATAGTGTTGTCTTCAAATTAGTTGCTTAGATTGCCAGATATATGTATGCAAAATTGAAAGAAATACTTAGAAGAAATTAAGAAGAAAAAAATTAAGTCTTAACTGCTCCTTGCCATAGACCAGCAACTTGTTATCCTCCTACCTGTTTCCTGAGTAGCTAGGTAATCTCATTATTTTAATACATTATATATATGATTTTTAATACATAGTATTCCATAATATGAATGTACATCAGTTAGTAGACTTACTGCTTATTCATTTTTAGAATCAGAAACAATGAAAGAGTGAACATCTATGAACATATATACTTGAACATTTGTGCTGATATTTCTAGATAGATGATTATTGGGTCAGTGGTTGTGTAATATAAAATGTGTGGGGATAAGGCCAAATAGATCTGCTTACAGATTTTTTAAAACAAATTCACTGATCTACCAACAGTATTTATGAGGTTAGAAACTTGTTTTTCTTTGCAGTTCTGGGATCAAACGTAGGGCCCCATGCACACTAGGCAAGCTACTACATCTGTAGCCTAGGAGGGTGGAGCCTTTTGAGATAAGCTCTCCTTAAGAGGCTGCAGACTCTGCTATATGGAGTTGTGAATTTGACTCCACACACTGTTTTGTATTTATCTTTAATGACTGCAAAGGTGCTACTCTTTTCTCCCTTAGACTATTTAAAATTCCTTGGATGCTGAGATCAAGTCACATACTTCTTTGGTATTTCCCATAGTGCCTAGTACAAATTGAGCAAACCGTGGGTGCTCAATACATATTTGATTATTGCCTGATAAACCTGTTTATATTTTTAGGCTACAGGATGTTTTGAGGTCAGCTTCTGGAATGAGAGAGCTAGGCTGAGTCAGAGACTACGGATGTGCCAAGTCAGTATCAGATGCTCTCACTTGGACAACAAGTTTAGACTATAATCTGGGAACCCTACTTAAAAAAAAATCTAGTACAGTTCCTGACTCAGAGTGGGTCCTCAAGAAATGGTGTCATCTATGGATCCTATTTTTATTTAATGAGAGAGTGGTCATAAGGCTAGTGTTGAAGGTTCAAGTAGAGCACCTAAACCCATTCCAGGTAAAGTCAGAAATTCACAGTCAAGAAATCAGTGTGGGAAGCAGTAGGAGCAGCCAGACATTAGAGGCAGAAATGAGGGCTTATGAGTGACACCTGAAGCAGAGGGACAGTGTATTGTGATGAATGCTTTTGCCACCACTCTATGCAGTTTATTGGCTTTTCATACCTGGGCTTTAAATCTAAGATGTCTTCAATGTACCACTTAGTCCAAAGAGGCACCAACAAGGCTAACATAGTGCTGTGGACATAAGAGGGACTTAACAAGCCAGTTCTATTTACCTCTCACATCTTGAAACAGATAACGTGAGAAAAATGTGGAAGGTTCACTAGAAAAGAGAGTGCAAAAGAAGAAATTTTGCTGAGAACAAAATTACTGTCCAAGATTTTCCTAATCAGGAGATGAGGTGAGGAATGGGGAAACCTAGCAGCCTGTCAGATGAGGGTTAACTTTAGGGATGAATTTTTATGGTATAAAGTGTGTGTGTGTGTGTGTGTGTGTGTGTGTGTGTGCGCGCGCTTGCGCGTACTGGGAGCCACCATACACTTGCCAGGCAGACGCTTGTACCACTGAGCTATGTCACAGGCCTAGATAGTATGAAAACATGGTGACACATGCATGATGTGGGCTCTACGAAGCTCAGAATGGGTCTCACTCTTATCTTTCTATTCACAGTCAGTAGTGTGGCTGAAGGAGGAAAATATTGCTACTGTAATATTTGGCATCACTTGTGTTCCTCTTACTTGGCAGACATTTAGCACATTTTATATTTAGTTTCCTTTATAGTCCTATGAGGTAAATACAATTGTCCGTCAATATCTGTAGGAGATTGAATCCAGAACCCCCTTGGATACGACAGACCATGGAATGCTCAAGTCCTTTATATAAAATGGAATAGCATTTGCACATAACCTATGCACATCTTTCCATATACTTTAAATAATCTCTAGATTATTTACAATTCCACATATAATGCACATTCTATATAATAGTTATATTGTTTGGAGAATGGTGACAAGAAAAAAATCTATATTTGTCCATGTAGGTGTAATTTTTTTCCTTGAATACTTGATTGTAGTTGGTCATTATGGAGAGCTCTCTGTATTTGCTCTATTTTACAGATGATAAAATAGGCTCAGAGAGAATAAATTGCTTTTTCAGGTTATATGAGGTACTAAGTAGCAGAGCCAGGATTGGAACCTCAGTCCATCTGGTTATAGGACTTTTGGTCTTTCTATGCTTCATAGTACCTTATCTGTGTAAGCAATAGCAGCCCTGGCTTCATAGAAATAGCTGCTGCTTAAGAATACTAGCTGCCACGTGTGGGGCTGGCGTTCTATGGTTCTACATTCTTTTCTTCATCAACTCATACTATATATACTTTACTTATAGCTGAAAAATAAGGAAAGTAGTACAAATCAGGTAGGTGGGGTGGGAGCAGGGTACATGGAAGAGTTGTGGTAAAGAGAGTGAAAAGTAGTAGCTATCATAAACTCAAATACAGAGTGCGAGCTGATTTTGTGTCTATTGTTGGTGTGCTGCTTCATGGTCTCTGGAACAATACTAATAGGTAAGTTCCAACCCCGTGGTGGCACTTGGGATGCAGTGCCGTTCGGTAGCACCTTATAGCTAAACACACACACACACACACACACACACACACCCCATACATGTGGAGGCAGATTTTTAAACAAGCACACCAGAATGTATGCCACTACCCTGGGAGCTGTCTTATAAAATGGAAGTGTATACCAATGTACACCTAGAACCAACGTACACCTTGGTTCTAGGGGTCTTTCTTAGGTTCATCATATCACTGTAGCTACCCTTCAACAAAAGCTTATACTACCGGCTGTGGTAATTCAGGCCTATAGTCCCAATACTCTGGGTGGCTGAGGCAGGAGTATCACAAGTTCTAGCCCAGCTTCAGCAATTTAGTGCCTTAATGATTTAGTGAGACCCTATGTCAAAAACAAACAAACAATCAAAAGAGAATTGGAAATGTAGCAGTGTAGCTCATTGTGAAGGTCCTAGGTTGAATTTTCAGAACAACAAAGCAGAGTGCATGCACACACACACACACTAATTTGGTTGCATACAGTGGGAATTTTGTTGAAAAAAGAACCGGGCATGATGTATACCTGTATTCCCAGCAGTTGGGAGGCTGAGGCCAGCCTGCACTACATAGTGAGAGACAGAGACAGAGGCAGAGACAGAGACAGAGACAGAGAGAGACAGAGAGGCAGAGACAGAGACAGAGAGAGACAGAGAGAGAGACAGAGAACGGAGAGAGATCTCAGTTTATAGATACAATTAAGTTGTGTGTACTATCAAGACTTTAAGAAAAAAAAAGACTTTAAGGGCTTCATAAAATAATGTAATTGCATCAAAGGAAGTACTATGCAGTGTTTGACCGCATAAAATTTCCTTAATTTTCTTTTAGCAGTCAGCACAATTAATAACAAATGGTAATAAAATAAGCCTAACTTACATAGCCACTTAACCCAGGTGGGAATGTGGCCCAGAGCAGGGAGGGGCAGTGCTCAGGAATGCCTTGCCATGACGCATCAGCTGCAGGACTTCCCAGGCTTCACTTACACCTGAGCTATAGACAAAGTATGCTTGAGTGCTGTGGAGGCTTATTTTAGCCAGCTTCCCAGTCAGAAGGATGGCAGCTGGGCTGATTATGCTATTTCTAGGGGCACCTGATATAGACAGGCTTGGGAATCCCAGGAGCTGATGGGGCTAAGGGAAGTTCCTCTGTGTTCCATACCAAGTGTGTGTGACTTGGTGTCCTTCAGCATTCAATGGGATGGAATTGGAGGAATAATATGGAACATACACTTCACAAGGAGCAATCAGTCAGCACGAGTGCTCAGGAACAATAGCTTTATGAAGACATTTTTTTCTCTACAAATTAATTCTAACACATTTCTCTCATAAGAGAATTATCTTGTGAGTTTTAAATTCTTTCAAGTTTTGGTTTGAAAGGTGCCATGACACGGTGAAATATTGTTATGTAGCTTTTTTGGCTATATATTGTGTGGGACCCAAATACTGTACAGGAGAGATAGTTCTTGACCATGTATGTGGTCCTTCAGTAAAACTAACAAAAGATATCTTCAGAAAGAGGATACCTTTGGCTGTCTCTTCTGTACTATTCCAAAATACCTTCACTTTAAAGAAACTTTTGTCAAGCTCAGGAAAACCTAGGCTAGTAATATAGGTACTCTTTCCCAACAGTGCAAAAGGTCAGGAGAGGCCAACTTCAATCTTTTCTTGCGTATCCTTTTACATTTGGAGGGCAACAGCCATTCTAGTGGAAGCAGAGTTAGTGCCTCCATCCTGTAATAGTTCTTAATTGTTTTCTGGACTGCAACTCACTCCAAAATGACGTGACTCATTAGAGCTGGTAGTAGTGGCTCATGGTGGCAGTAACTCCAGAGAAAGGTGGCAGAAGGAAAAACATGAGTATACTTGGTGGGCAGAAATTCTGCTATGGATCGTCCGTTAATTACTACAAATTTTCCAAATCTAGTAGAAATTTACAACCTTTTTCGCTGTCTTTCATTGTTTATCTGGAAGAATTTATGGAGTTGCTCTGACTCCATTAATGTTGACGTTTGGTTTTTAATGCTACAAAATGACATTGTAGTCTTGGGGACAGTTATCCTTTTCAATTTCCTTTGTTATATTTGTTTTATTCTCAAAGCCTTGGAGATGGCAGGCTACAGTGACTGGGACAGAGTTGAGGTCTCTTGTTACTGAATGGGTCTTTGGAAGGAGAGGAATTTTCCTTATGTCGACAAAACGTAAAACTTGACTTATGGTTGATTTTAATGCAACTAGGATTGGAGAGGCCCAGGGTGAACCTAGTTCTAGGTAAGTACCGGAATCAATGAGCCAGCTAGTGTTGCTTCAGTGTCTCATCATGTATGTACATGGTGTGGGGGGAGGCGGTTTTCCATCTTTCTCTGTTCTATAGACATTGCCTTTCGCCCCTGTGTTTGCTAACTATATTAAATAAAAGACAACACTTTACATAGTAGCGCTCAGACCTAAGGAGAGGCAGGCAGCGGCTTGGCAGGTGGGCTAGTAGCAGGGAGATGGGTGGGGGAGTGGGCGGAGGCATTGTCGAGTGGCATTCGGAATAGCCAGTCATAGCTCGCGGCAGGGGCGTTAGGGGTGGAGGCGCTGAGGCTGCTTAGCCAATAGAGGGCGAGCAACTACTGGAGCGACCTGGTGACGTGAGGAGCGTTCCATTTGGCCAGCGGTGGGCGTCTGCCACAGCTGGTTTAGGGCCCACACAGTTGGGGCCCCTGTTCTGGAGGAAGCAGCCTCCTGGCTGGGGAGCAGTCGCTGCCTCCTTTGGCAGTCAACGTTGTCTCCCAGGACGGTCCACTTCTGCCCTCTATAGCTGACTGAGTTCGGTCTCCCTCGTTCAGGTAACAAGGGGTGGGGGTGGGGGGCTCCGGCTCGGGCTCGGCTTCGTGGTGGGCTGCCTCCCCTCTACAGCGCGGGGACCCGGGGAGGTTGGCACCGCCCTGCTCAACTCGCCAGCTGCCGAGCCCCGAGGCCCGGGGTGACTACACGTGGCGGGGCGTGTGTGAGCGTGTACGAGCGTGTGGGTGCGTGTGTGTGTGGCTGTGGCGCGCGTCCCGACCTGCCTGGGGCGGTGGTCCGCGGCTTGACGGAGGCCGGGCGTTCTCCTGAGGCCGCTGACGCGGCCCGGCTAGGAACTCAGGCCTCGGGCACCTGGCTCGGGGGCTGGTTGCAGTGGCTGGACTGACTGTGATCTTTGTTTTCCCAGGCTGGGTTCCCCTTCCTGGTCTGTCTTCCCCTGCTGGGCTGGTTTTTGAGGAGGAGATTGTTTTCCAGGTTAGTTTTACACAAAGGAAGTGTTCGCTGCACCTCTGGTACTCCCTCCCCTTCCAAAAGCCTTCTCATTTCTTTGCTCTGCTCAAAGTCCCCCTTTGGACCTTTGCTCTTTCCTGTCCGGGAATGATCTCCACTTGGGTGTTTTTTCTCAGTCAGTCCGGCTGCTAGCTTCCGTCTAGGGCATGTGGTGTCAGTAAATAGAGGCCACAGCCCCACACCTGAGAGGAGAAAGACAGCAGTGGCTGAGACAGGATAGGCCTGGGAATTCTGGATGCCCAGGAAAGGTGGTACTTATAAAATGTCCCAGAGAGCACCCTTGTGATTTAGCTGCTGCTCCCCACCCCCAACTCCCTATTATCTATTGCCAACGATTCCAGCATGTCTCCTGCTTAAGTGAGCCTTTCACCTACAGGTCCCTGATGTGGTTTCATTAAGGTTCCCACAAATGTTGGGCTAGACCAGCAAATGTTGTTTCGTTTCCTAGACTCAGGAAGTTATAGACGGTTTGATTAGGGAAAATGTGTTGTGTGTAAATACAGTGTGGGTAGGTGTGGAGTACCCAGACCTCCTAACCCCACAGGGTGACTCCTTCCTAGGTGTGATTTGTATGAATGGCTGAAGGTGAAGAAGTGGAAGAGGGGAGGGAACAGTTTCTTAAGAATCTCCGCTATTATTTTTAGAGCCCTCTTAATGAAAATTAAAAAATGTTGTAGTATAGTAGAAATTGCCCTGGACTGGAAGTCAGCAGGCCATTTTCTTGTGTCAGCTTTGCTTCTCTGTGACCCTGGAGAGGTTATTTTTTCTCTCAGGTCCTCAGTTTACTCATTTACAAATAAAGTAATTAGGATAGTCACTCTAAAATACCTTCTAGTTGCAAGGTTCCATGATTATCAAATCATCAGTGTTAGTTTGGAAGCATAGTATTTAAGAAGTACAAGCCTTTGATGGAGAACCTTTGTTTCTTTTATTAGAGGACAAATAGACTGGAAATAAACTTTCCCCACTTCCCTATCTCCACACCTGCAAGCAGTTTTTATCTCTCTGACTCTGGCAAGAGTTCTGAAGTGCACCTTGTCTCATTTTTTCCCCTTTTTGTGCTTTCTCTTAGGACTAGAATTTGGACTTTTGATGATGTTTGACTCAGCAGCGGCAATAGCAGGCAATGTGATTTTGAAGCTGGGCTCAGCCTCTATTTCCTTTTTCTTGTAATAATAAAGCCCATTTTGGACAAGGAATTCCAATCATGTCTGTGATGGTGGTGAGAAAGAAGGTAACACGGAAATGGGAGAAACTCCCAGGCAGGAACACCTTCTGCTGCGATGGCCGCGTCATGATGGCCCGGCAAAAGGGCATCTTCTATTTGACCCTCTTCCTCATCCTGGGGACATGTACACTCTTCTTTGCCTTTGAGTAAGTTTTCTGATTATGACTAGAGTTCTATGATTATGGTTACTTTGGGTCAGGGAAAAGAATGTTCTTTCTTGGGGAATTTGTAGCCGGTTTTTGGATGACTTTTACTGTCCTCTTGAGCAATGTCTACAGATACTATCAACTGAGTTCCTTGTTTTGTGATTACAGCAGAGTATGTGTTTCCTGTGAAGAACAAGATTTTGATACCAATTTTGTAGCACTGATTTAGGATCACCTCCAGCAAACTTATGAAATAAAGGAGTTTGTTTTAATTACTTACCTCCCCTTTCCGATGACAGGAACTTAAGTGACAAACTGCCACCAAAATCTAAGGGTACTTCTCAACAACACTTAGTCTGTTATTCCAGATCCTGCGTTATTAAGTTCAAGCTCCCAGCTGGCTGGTAAGTTGAAAAGCCAAGTGAATTGAGAACATGAAGATTCTTTCTAGCCTTCCCTATACCACATATGAGCTGGGGGCACAGGACATAGGTGCTTTTTCATAGTGAGTTGCTCTTTCTTTCCCTCAAAGTCGTTCAGTGTAAACAATTTTCCATTCTGTGTATGCATAATGCCAACCTTGAAGTTTTTTTTCTGTGATATAATACCTGGTACTGGAGTCACTGTTGGAAGTCTGTGTAGGTCATTGCTTTAGGGAGGTGTCCAGTTGGATACTAGGGCACTGGGTGTGCCGAGAATGCTGTACACTCTAGGGATGGGAATAGTGCTAATTGTTTTGGGATTACTGTAAGGAGGCCTTACTGTAAGAGGTGTATGTACAGACCGAGAGGCACACCTATATGATTTTGCCATGGTTCAGGTATACTGGAGCCCTGGAAATGGAGCTTTCATGCTGGGGAATGGCCAGAAGAGGCAGGAGGGGGCTTTTTTGGCCTTGCTTAATGAGTAATTAAAGTGGACTCCAATCCCTTAGGGCTCATTTTTTTATTATAAGGGCTGCAAGCTTTTCTAGTGTATCCAGAGTGATTTTCAGGCTGTTTTGCCAGACTTTTTAATGGTTGCAGCTGGCTTGAGTAACAGCAGGGGAAAGGGGTGTATAGTTTATAAGAGGGTTGGCTAAATAAGGTCAGAGGAACTCTTTGTTAAAGATCTCTTTGTTGTCGTTGTTGCTAATATTGCTGACTTTTTAAGGTATTCAGTGAAGCTGAGCAGGTTGCAGAAGGATTCTTAGCTGCTTTTCCATATAAGTTTCATGGCTGAGGGTGTGTGCACTTGTGTGCATGCACTATATAATTGTGTATGGTATGTGTGAACATGTATAGTCAGGCAGGCATATGTGGAACACAAAACAATTTGTTTCTGTTTTCCTCACCCTTGTCCCTAAGTTTTCTCTGTTTTATTTCTGTCTTCTCATCAGAAGGACAAAGCTGAGCTCTACTGTCATATTCATATTCATATTCTCTGTCAGGTGCGGTGCTGGGGATTGAACCCAGGGTTTCGTCCAGGTAAGACAGGAGCTCTCTATCACTGAGCCACATCCCCAGCCCTCTACTGTTGTGCTGTCTTACACTCTTTTTATTCCCCCTACCTGTGGTTAAGTTTTATGATTAGAATCATTCATAACACATGAGATTTGTTTCCAGGCTGTCAGTGAGGTGGTAGCTTTCAACCCAGGAAACTTCTGGTTTGATTGGCCAGGGAAACTTGTAATTTGGAGTTATTACTGTTGTCTGGTCCTTTTGTATCTGGGAATCAGTGAAAGACTCTGACTTGGGTCTGTTCCACTTAGGCCCTTGAAAGCCTCTGAAGACAAGTGCCCATGGGCTGAAACTTAGGAGTAGTGAAGTTACTGTTTGAGTCTGGCTGAGTTTTTTTTCTGAGATGACTCTCCACTCCAACTTATTTCTTATGTTTTTCCTGTAGCTACTAAAGGTGAGGTTGTTTGTGAAACTGCCTTGAGTTACAGCTGTTTGTGTGAACAAGTAAATATTTTGAAGTTAGGGCTGGGAGAGGAAGAAGAGAAGGAAGTAAATGGCTTATTTGAGGAGTGGAATGGGGAAGTATAAATCTGAGCAAAAAGGAGATAACTCTGCTAATAAACCTTTTTTTAACTGAAAAGAGTAGAATCCCCCAACTCCCCCTGTGTGTGTGTGTGTGTGTGTGTGTGTGTGTGTGCGCCTGTCTGTCTGTCTGTCTGTGTTATACAGACACATGAATATTCTGGCTGGTTGCTGCTTTATGCCTAGCAAGCAACAGACTGTATAAAGCATACCAGCATGTCTCTGAGGAATTAAATCTCTTTTTCTGGTTGGCCTTTGAAGTGTATAACTTACTCTGTAAGCCAGATAGTGAAAGGTAGGGCTTGAGGGGCAGAATATGGGCTCCATTGTTAGTATTAGGACCTAATGAGACATCAGTAAATTAGCTGATCTGACATTCTGCCTTTAAGGAGGTAGGGTAAAATTGTCCAGGAATATAGACCTTAAAACTTTTGGCTGCTGCATGTTTTCCTTGTGGGAAGACAGTGCAACTCTTTTTTTCCTTTTTGAGACAGAATCTCACTATGCAATTTAGGATTGGTCTTGAATTTGATTTTATAGCCCAGGCTGACCTCAAACTCATAGTAACCCTCCTTTCTTAGCCCAACAAGTGCTGAGCTTACAGGTATGTGCCACCATGCCTGGCTCTTGATTTTTGGTTTTGTTTGACAGGGTCTCACTGTGTTGTCCAGTTTGGCCTTGAACTTCCTGTGTAGCCCAAGCTGTCCTCAAACTTGTAGCAGTTGTCTTGCCTCAGCATTCCGAGTGCTGAGATTATAGATATGTTCTGCCATGCCTTGCCTAGGTATTCCAAATCTTGAGATACATCTGGATCTGTGCTTTAGTGACAGGCTCTTGCTTGTAGCAGGTGCTTAGGAACTAGTGTGAGTTGATTTACAGATTCCTATGGCACAGCTCTGGGTCAGCCAGATGGCTCATGGGCAGGCATGTGGGTACCCTGAATAAAAAAAAAAAAGTATGCAATGTTAGTAGTACCAATGGAAAGCTTTGTATTTTTAGATTTTGCCTTTATGAACCTTGATTTTTTCAAAGAGATTTATAATTTTTAGTGAACAGACAGTAGGTTGAACACAAAACATAAGGTTCTTCATTCAGGAGCTAGTGAGAAGTGTTTCTGAAGAAGTTGGGTAGCCATCCCTCAGGGCTGCTATCCCAGAGCTACATAATCATTAAACTGTTTGTACCTTTAAGAATCTTAAATTCTGTACAACTCTGTGTCTGTCTAGAAGATTAAGATGCACAAAAATGGAAAGTATGGATTACCAGTAGGTAGCACTATTTAGATGTAATTATATTCACGGGAGTTGTATTTAAATTGAAAAGCAGAGTGCATGCTGTATAATGCTTAAAGAAAAAGGATTTCCTAATTAATTCTGAAGATAAGGTGTTTAGGCATTGTGATTGCGTATGCCACTTTCAGTAGTGGGCACAGGGACCATTTTCAACTTTATCTGCTTAAACTCTGTCCACCTTGTGTGATGGGCATGTAGCCATCAGTTTAGCCTAGAGTGTTAGAGCACTGTAGTAGAATGATGCAACCTGTGAGCTATCAAGCTACTGAAAAACTATTTTGATGTTTGGTGCTCAGGGAAAAGACCCAATGCACTGTCTTCTGGAATTGGCTCCTTAGCAGGCTTTTTTTTGTGGCAAGAATGACATGACTCATGACTGCTGAAACAGAAGCAATTTGTTGCTAATGATCAATGTTTATGCTTTTACTGTACTGAATATGGAAGAAATTCTTCCCTTTTTCTTTCTTTCTTTCTTTCTTTCTTTCTTTCTTTCTTTCTTTCTTTCTTTCTGATTGAACTTAGGCCTTCACACTGAGCGACCTCCCCTACCCTTTACTGTTATGTCTTATTTTGAGATAGGGGCTCATTAAGTTGCTCAGGTGGGACTTGACTTTGAAGCCATCTTGCTTCAGCCTCTTAGAGTACTGAGGTTACAGGCCTGTGCCACTATGTCCATCTTTAGGTGCTTTTGATATAATATATTATCAGAGGAGTTAATAAATTATGTGGATCAAGAAAACCTTTTTAGCACTGCTTAGTAATTTTAACACTTCTCCTAGTCCATTCAAATTCTATTAATCTTTCAAGTTCTTTTAATTGTACATTCTACTCATTATAACAAAGATTAATGTAGCATTTCTTACATTTCTAAATTTTATGGTGGTTACTCTTTACTTGTCCTTCACAGAGAAAGGGAGCTTTTCCAGGGTCAGGAATTATCTTCTGTGTCTGTGTTGCCCCTGCAGTGCCCTCCCTGCAAATTTCCATAGGGTATGTAGTCAATAATATTGAATGAATACATTTTAGGTACACTTAAATATTTTTGCTAGAGATGGGAATAGAACCCATGTCTTTGTGAATGCTAGATATATACTCTACCCTCTCCCAGCATTTAAAATGTAATATTTTGAGTCATGGCCTTATGGGATGGTAGAACTAAAAGGTGCTTTGGAAACTCCATTTTCCTATGGGTAAGGAAATCAGACCCACAGAAGTGAGTTTACTTCAAGATCATTCAGTGAACTAGTGTCTGTAAAGGACAACTGTTTTCACTGTGTTGTTGCTTTTTGGCTGTGGAATTCTGAAGACATTCAACTTACTAAAGCTGTGCATAGTGCCAAATGCTAGAAGGATCAGCATATTTTGGGTTTTTGTTAGTGAGTGTGTGTATTACATAGGTTATGTAGGTGTCTCAAGCTCATACACGTGGAAAATGAAGGCATCTTGCTGGAAAAATGACATCAATGTGACATGGCATTCTGGAAGTAAGAACAAGGTGGCTGATCTCTAAATGAGAACTTACAGTGTAAGGAACTTTGTGAATCACTGAGGGCTCATCACCTCTGTGGCGACTTCTAGATCCAGTTGCCAAGATGACAGTGGCTTGGAGAAAAATTGAGCAATGTGTACTTCCCTCCTTGTTACTCTATGGATGATCCTGATGAAAAGGAGCATCTTGTTCTTGGAAATGTGCCATAGAAAAAGCAGATCAGACAATACAAGGTTACCAGGTTTGAGGAAACACAGGACTAAGTAGACCAAAGCCAAACTCTGACATAATAAAATACTAGTGCCTATAATGACAAGGTCCACATTCCCAAAGAGTATCCTTAGGAAGACTGGGAAGAAGAAAAGGTAACTTTATCAAGATCTCTAACTGTGAGAACATTCTCTGGAAAATTACTATGTGGAGGCCAGTTTTATGCTTTATCAAGCCTAGGATTGTGTCTGTGATTTGGCCAACCAAATGATACTTTTAGAAAGCTGTAGTGGCTTCTTTGATGTCAATCTGTTGCAAAATTGAGCTAAACTTAATTCCTGATAAACACACTCCCTGAAGAAAGGATGGAATATGTGTCCTGAGACAGTTGTTTTCCTTTAACAATTCTTTACAGTGTTTTTTTTTTTTTCAGTACTGGCGATTGAACTTAGGATCCTGTGCTTGCCAGGCAAGCGCTTATTCCACTGAGCTATCTCCCTGGCCCAATTTTTTATATAGTTTTTACTTTCAGATTTCCCGTGTATATTTTCAACCTCTACTACCTTTTGTAGTAAGGAGTTTCACACTGTCAATCTCTCATCTTCTGAGAATGAGTCTTAAAAAGTTAGTATAGTGTTGCTCTATTTTAGGAAAGGCAAGCACAAAGAACAGAAACGTCCCCCCATGCTGACATCAGTTGAGACATTTATTGATGGAGCAAAGAAATCTCCTAAATCTTCTTCCTCAGAGATTCCAGAACTGGTATTGTGTTTAAGAACAGAGGAGGCATGTATGAGTCTTGCAGTAGCAAGAAGCTTGCTAATTCATGGTAATTAGTAGGATATTTCTGAAATGGAGAAAAGACAGGAGCAGGAGCCTTATAATGATGATTCAATGAAGCCAATTAATGCAAAGTCTTGGAATACTGGCTTGTGGAGGTTATGGTTTAATATAGTTGGCATCAGGGAACTGTTCTAACTGTTTAGTAGGGGTATACTATAAATAAAGTTGTTATTTTAACTCAAATTTGACAAGTACTGAACAGATTTATTTGGTTATAGACTTTGAATCTCCTCTGTTGGAGTATGGCTTGTTACCTCAGAAGTAAAAATGTCCCTGTTCTGTTAATTTTCTCGATTACTATGGGAACAAAAGAAGTTTATGCATTTTCCTATGGCCTTCACAGAGCAGTACATCTGTTGAATGATTTTTAATTATGTTTTTAGTGTTAAAGGAAACCTTTTCCTTCCTATCAGTCCCTGAGTATCATCAGAAGAACCTTGAAACTGTGGTGCTACATGTTTATTGTATTCTAAAGGTAGAGTCTTAGTTTGTTTTGGGTTGCTTCAAAACTACCATAGACTGCATGCTTTGTAAATAATGGAAATTTCTCACATTTGTGGAATCTGCAGAGCCCTAGTTTAGAGTACTGGCCAATTCACTGTCTGATGAGGGATCACTTTCTAGTTCATAGATGTCTGTCTTCTTGAGGTGTTCTTATATCATAGAAAAGGTGACGGGCCTATGCAGCATCTCTCTTACAAAGATCATTAGTTCCATTTGTGATAGCAGAGACTTTGGTGATATAATTAGCAAAGTCCCCAACCCAAATACTATCACTGGGGATGGAGGTCTTCCTTCCTTCCTTCCTTCCTTCCTTCCTTCCTTCCTTCCACCCTCCCTTTCTCCCTCCCTCCTTTTTCTTTCTTTCTGTCTGTCTGTTTTTTGTTCTTTATAAGTTGAGACATAGTCTTACTATGTAGTTCAGGCTGGCCTTGAAGTCAATTTGTAGCCCAGGTAGGCCTTGAACTTGTGGATTCATTTGCCTCCGTCTCCTGAGCAATGAGATTACAGGTATGCACCATCATGCCAGACTGGTGATTGAGATTTTTACATGAATTCTTTGGGAACACAAACAGTATGTAAAAAGAAAAAAAAAAAACAGTATGTAGTAGGTAGTAAGAAGGTAGTTATTCACATGAGAAGGTATTTTTTGTTTTGTTATTTTTTTGAGACAGGGTCTCACTATGCAGTTCAGGCTGGCCTTGAGCTCACTTTGTAGCAAAGGTTGATCTCAAACTTGCAAGGATCGTCTTGCCTCAACCTCCCTAGTACTAGGATTACAGGTGTGTGCCACCATGTCCAGGGAACATGGGCACTGATCCTTGGACCTTTCTTGCTGTTTCAAGCACAGATCTTCTTTAAAGCCACCCTTAGAAACTGCTTTTGGAGTAGTTGCAAGTAGCCACCAGCTCCTCAAAGAAACCATTTTCTGACTACTTGCAGTTCTTAGAGTCTGGATCACCATCCTAATACTTGGTTATTAGTCTTATCTTATTCTTTACCTGTTTCATGTTAGTTACGTTTTCCGCAACAAAAATAACTCCTATTTCTCTTGATCTTCAATTATTATACTAATAAATATTTGTTGGCTTATTGATTGCACTGATAAAATCAAAGATAAAACATAAAAAACATACCAAGAAAGCTATTAAGGAGAATTAAAAGCACAGAATTGTATACATCTCCAGTCCAAACCTTCAGTCTGTGAGGCATAGTCCTGCCATGGAGTTAGGTCTCTCTCCAGTTCCCTTTATGAGTCTCTGTTGAATTTATCTTTCATGTAAAATGAGGTCTGTATCATTATCACCATCCAGCATACTGGGTCAGAGTATGAGACATGAAGTACAAGCCCAGCCTGGCACTGCTGGTTACCAACGTTAGTACCACCATGTGGCCGATAGAGATATATGAGAGCTCTGTCCTTTTTCCCAGCTATGGAAACCTAAGGCCAGTCAAGACAGTGATAGAGGTATGGCTTAAAATGATGTTTCTTCAGGTGGCAGAGGTGCAGACTTAGTAGGAATGTGGTGGCATTTTTAAAATTCCAGGGACTTCCAACCCCTTGGAAGCAGGAAGGACTCTTGGTACTTGGAAGACAAAGGAGAGTTCTGTTTCCAGAAGTGTATGGATATCATTATTCTGAGGAATGATATAGATAGAAAGTACTAGGGTGTTTCAAAACAATTAGCTTATGTTCATGGGTGATAGATCCAGTCTTTTGCTAAGACAAATTAGTGATGCTTGAGCACTCTGACTTTTGAGAATTTGTACCAAAACTTCACATATCTTTTTCCTGTAAGAGATAGATATCCAGCTTTCTGCAATTATTGGACTAACCTGAGGGGGATTAAATTATTTTTAAACTGACAAATGTAAATTATACTTATGATGGATAAAATGGGTTTTTTTAATTCTTTTTTTTTTTTTTTGTGGAACCTGGGATCAAACTCAGGACGTTGCACTTGACAGACAGGCATTTGTGCCCCTGAGCTATCTCCCAAAATGGTTTTTTAATATATGCTTATATTGTGTTATTTAGCATTTGTGTTATCTCATACATTTATCTTTTTGTGCTGAGAATATTTAAAATCTCTCAGCAATTTTCAGGTATACAATGCACTGTTAATAACTTTAGTGCCTATGATGAGCACTGAATTTCTTGATTTGTTCTTCACTGAGATTTTGTGTCTTTTGATTGGCATACCTTCATACGTCCACCCTTGAAGGGTATTTTTATTTTTACTTATTTATGTAATTTTGAGATGAGATCTTGGTATGTTGCCTAAGTCAGCCCCAAATTCTGGGCTCAAGCAATTCTCCTGCCTCAGCTTCTGGGGTTGCTAGGATTGCAGCCACATGTCCCAAACTACATGCTTGGGGTGTAAGGTTTAATAACTTTCAAATACAGACACTATCAGTTGTAGTTCATCGTAGCTTTAGCTGCAGGCCCTTGAAATTGCTTCTTAGAATAGAAAGGCCTGCTGGTTCCACATCTGCCTTCCCAACCACACCCACTTACTAGGGTCAACTGGCTGCCAGTAGCCTCATCTCTGGAGAACAATACAATGGCCCTGTTGTGTACTTGTTGACATACAGAGTGGATTGTTTTAGCAGGTGCAGCAGATAGTCTGTGTGCAGATTACAGAGACGTTTATCCTTGATGGTGTAGCATAATTCAAATCTAAGTTGTCCATTGTCTGATCTGCAAGTAAGTGTTGGAACTGGACTTCGTCACATTCGGGTCCTTCTGTGGGGGAGCAGAATTCATTTGTACTTTATTGGTGCTCTCACACTGTATATTTACACATTAGTAAAAGTTAACAAACTCACTTTGGTTGATAATCATAATGCTGATATTTTTGAGGCTTTTTTCTTATGGTACCGAGGATTGAACTGAGGATCCTGTGCTTGCCAGGCAAGTACTTATTCTACTGAGCTATCTTCCCAGCCCAAAATAAAGTATTTATTATTTTTATTTTTTATTTAGGTACCAGATATCAAACTCAGGACCTTGTGCTTGCTAGATAGGCACTTATGCCACTGAGCTACCTTCCCACCCCTTCAAGACTTTTGATTGGAGATAGTATAATCAGGACTGTTTGGGTCCTAGAGACATTACTTCTTTGTTTCAAGAGTGATTTTAGGGATAGCCAATGACTAGGAAGATGATTGTTTTTTGTTAGTGTGATGATTTCACTTGACTTGTTCCTGAAACAAAGCCTCATGCTTTTCCTGTATCCTTGGAGTCCTTAGTAAGTAGCAGTGATATTCATTTCTGCATTTACTTTTTCATTATGTGTTCACATGAAGGGGCACAGCAGAAAGGAGGGTATTCCATAAGCTAGTGATATGCATGAACCTTAATTGCCCTGAACTCAGCTGCCAGATCCTTCAGTTGTTATTTTGTCCCTCATCTTTGGCATTTAGGAGAAGGCAGTAAATTAGAAAGCAAGTGAAGACCAAAAATATATTAAAAACAAGCAAGCAAACAGCAAGCCATGAAAATCATCTTTTGGATACAGTGCATGATTTCTCCTTCATCACAAACTTCTTAGCTTAATGTAATCATTGCTTTGCACCCCCGCAGTTCTGTGTGTGTCGGGAAGTAAGGAAAGGCTCTCTTGGGGGTTGATCCAAAACTGTAGCGAATGTACAACCTGGGGTTTGATGTTTTCCCAGAATGGGCTGCAACTCACTTTCTCCTGTGTTGATGAGGCAAGCTTTTTCCTTAGCTTGCTTTCTCTGCTCTCCCTATGCTCCTTGCTCATCCACTTGTTATAATCTGCCTCCAGTGAAGATTTCCCTTTTGAAGGAGAAATATGCCTGGGGCAGAGTAGGGTAAAAATAGGCCAGTGATAATTCTCCATCCCCAGTCACGTGGTTTCACATTCAGCTCAGATCAACAAGTATTTATTGATAGCTTTTTTGCTTGTATTAAGGGCTGGAAAATATGGAATCAAGATCATGTTAATGGCTGACATTTCTTAAGCATTTATTGTGTGTCAAAAGCTGTTCTGAGCGATTTATATTAGTATATTTTATTCACACAAATACCCCACAAAGTATATATTATTCTTATTTTACACATAGGAAACTTAAGTTGAATAAGTCACCCATCTAGGAGCTGGTAGCCATAATTTATTTTTATTTTTATTTTATTTTTTTGTCTTTTTGAGACAGGGTCTCGCTATGCAGTTGAGGCTGGCCTTGAGCTCACTTTTGTAGCCCAGGCTGGTCTCGAACTCGCACCAATCCTCCTGCCTCAGCCTCCCGAGTGCTGGGATTACAGGCGTGAGCCACCACGCCCGGCTAGGTAGCCATAATTTAAACTCAGTAGTTCCTGATCCAATAACACTAGTTTCTTTTTCTTATGAAGTCCATTTGAGGGAGATGTAGACAATGTACTAAGAAACAGATAGAAAATTATATAGGGCTGTGATAGTAGAGAAGGGCGAGATTAGTGTAGCTTAGTAGAGGTCTTTGGGAGGATGTAAGACTTCTCTAAGTCCTAGATTGTTCATCTGTCAAATTGGTGTAAGGGAAGCTACTGCATAAATTTAGTGTGAAAGCTGAATTAGGAAATGCATTTAAAGAGCTTAGTGCAGTTCCTGGCATATGGTGAACACTGTAAATTAGAGTTATGGAGATAATAGTGCTATTGCCAGGATCTAAAAAATAAATACCTTTGGGATATTCAGAATGGAGGGTATACATTATGAAGAAAGAGGGGAGTGACCATCATATTGCAAAGGAGTACAAATGGGATGGAATTTTGTTAATCAATTAATTAATTAAGAGACTCACTAGATAATTCAGGCTAGCTTTATAGTTTTTTATTTTTCTACTGAGACTCAAATTCAGGACCTTGGGTTTGCCAGGCAGGTGCTGTGCTACTGAATTATATCCCTGGCCCTTTCAGGCTGGCTTTGAACTCATGTATCCTAAGGTGGCCTTGAACTTGAGGCCATCCTCCTGCCTCCACCTCTTGAGTTTTGGGATGACACCACACATGGCTAAGGATATAATTTTCTCTCTTCTCTTCTCTTCTCTTCTCTTCTCTTCTCTTCTCTTCTCTTCTCTTCTCTTCTCTTCTTTTCTTTTTTCTTTTCCCTTTCCCTTTCCCTTTCTCCCCTCCCCTCCCCTC
>PVJA010025454.1:0-30722 GCA_004027025.1 Myocastor coypus
AAAAAAAAAAAAAGAAAGAAGCTACTGTGGCTGCAATGCAGTTCCTAGGGCATCCTTAGAGCAGAGGAGCTGGGTAAGTGGGGAGAGATGGGGCGTCAGGGCCTTTGCTGCTTGGTCAGCATGTGAGTGACCCAGAGGGAGGAGCAGTGGTCTGAGGGTTCTCTGTGGAGCAGCTCTACTGACTTTTGAAACACTACATTTAGACTAAGAGACTAAGTCCTCTCTCTCTCTCTCTCTCTCTCTCTCTCTCTCTCTCTCTCTCTCTCTCTCTCTCTCTCTGTCTCTCTCTCTCTCTCTCTCTCTCTCTCTCTCTCTCTCTCTCTCTCTCTCTCTCTCTCTCTCTCTCTCTCTCTCTCTCTCTCTCTCTCTCTCTCTCTCTCTCTCTGTCTCTCTCTCTCTCTCTCTCTCTCTCTCTCTTTCACTCTGGAGTCTGACACCTGCCATCTCTCTGACCACTCCAGCCTCCAGGAGACTGTTCACGTGCCATATGGCTCCTCTTCTCCAGGCCTTTTGCACACAGCTCCTGTTCCTTTTCCAGATCCTCCCGCTCACAGTTCTTTACCCACAAATGCCACCTACCACCTCTAAAAGATCAAACAGCCCGGCCCTGATGCTTTCTACTTCCTGATACTGTTTTCCTCATGGCAGTTCTACTTTGGTAAATTTGCGTTCATTTGGTGACATAAAATAAACCTGTGAAATCATAATTTTATATTATACAATTATATTGTGTAGAAAGTTGAATATCTGCCTTTACTTAAACCTATCCTCAGGTTTGCCATGGGATATATCATATTTTTTTTGGCCTGGAAATTATATTCCTAGGAGATTTACATGTAAAATGTAAGCATTAAGCCCAGCACAGTGGCGTACATCTGTAAGCCCAGCACTCTGAAAGGCTGAAGGAGGAAGACCATAAATTAAAATTCAACCTAGACAAATAACGATTTAGCAATATCCTATCTCAAAATAAAATAATGAAATCAATCAGGCCCTAGGCTCAATTCTGAGCATCAAAATCCAAACCAACAAGCAGGTCAGCATTAAATAACAAATTCAAATTCTGGTTTATGTCAAATGTAAATCAGAAAAACAGAGGATTCGTTTTAATTTCCATGAAAGAGACTATGTTTTCATCACAGCTAAGTATTTCCATCCATACTTTTGATCACCTTGTAAAGATGTACACTGCAGATGGCACATGCATGCTTTAACCCGGGAACCAAGTTGCTCGAACATCACAATATACTTTATTATTACAAACAATGACAGCACCATTGAGTGCTAAAAATATGTCTACCTTTATTATCACAGACTTTGTTGATTACCTAGCTCCTTGACTGGCGTATTAACCTTGTGCAACAGGGACTTCACCTTTTTCACCACTACCCTTGTTCACCCAGTAGTGTAAAGAGAAAGCATTAAATAGTACAGAAAAGGAGCTCAATAAATATTTTTCAAATGGAGGTTAAATTTGTTCTTTCAAAACTGATCTTTGGAGTAAGGGCAAAAATATTAGCAAAACTGAACCAAGGAGGAGTGGGGAAGAAATGAGGACAGGGCCAGAACACTCTTGTCAGGAACAGATCTGCCCAAGGGAACAGAGGAAAAAGGGAAACAAGAAACATAAGATGGGGCTCGTCCCAGGACCTCATGATCCCAACTGATGTAAACACTGCTTGCCACAGCATGAGCTCAGATAAATAATATCAACAAGGATGAAAAAGGAGGAAAGAAACCAGAACTCACAAAAGGAGGGCAACTGAGAAGGGGATTAAAAACAAAGAAAGCATACTATAATATGTGCATGTAACCACTTCCAAGACGCATCATAAACATTAACTAATAAAATGATAATAAATTATTTATTTATTAATTTATTTATTATGCATTTAGTACAGGGTCTCCAGGGTCTCACTACAGAGAATAAACTCATAGTGTTCCTCCTGTTTTCAGCCTCCCAAGCGCTGGGATTACAAGCACGCACCTCCATGAACAGTCTCAATCACAGTCTCAGTACACCCTGGGAAGGGGCCAGCATGGCACTCTAGGGATTGAACCATGGCCATTTTGCTCTGCCTAAGCAAGCATTTTAGTCCACTGAGCTATCTGGCTGGCCCTAACAATAGTTTTTTTTAAAAAAAGCATTTGTCAGGCAGGATGGCTCAGTGGTCTAAAGTGCCTGCTTAGGAAAGCTTAGGCAGCTGCAGGGACCGCGGTTCAATCTCTGGCCTACATGCTGAGCCAGCCCTGCCCTCAGGGCAGACTGAGCCAGCCATAAAAATAAATAAACAAACAAAAGTTCTGAAACAAGAAAAAAATAAACTAAAATAAAAAAATTCTTTTTTAAAAAATAGCATTTGTCAATTAAAAGAAAAGAGAGAGATAACGAAAATGAGGGAGAGGAAGAGGAAAGGAAGAGAAACACAGTTCTACAAAACTGTCCGTGGTTTCAAGGTTAATCCTGAGGGGATTTAACTGACTTTGTCAGATACAAAAGTTACATGTTTTGTTATATAGGTCTTGCTTTAACTTGGCCTTGACCACTCAGCAGAAAAGTTTATTTTTTTTATTTTTTATTTTTTTTGTCTTTTTGAGACAGGGTCTCACTATGCAGTTGAGGCTGGCCTTGAGCTCACTTTTGTAGCCCAAGCTGGTCTCGAACTCGCACCAATCCTCCTGCCTCAGCCTCCCGAGTTCTGGGATTACAGGTGTGAGCCACCACGCCCGGCTAAGCAGAAAAGTTTAAACACAAGACATAAAAAGTAAAGCTAGATTAGTATACTGAGCTTACGTAAAAGGCTCAAGTCAGCAGCTTCCGACATTGCCAGTTTTGCCAATAATCCACTACTATTATGGACTATGTATATAATTACTTGCTCTTAGTCCAATGAGAAGAAGTATTTGTCCCAATAGTGTTTAAAAAAGTTATCATGTCTGCATCTTGAACTCTGAACAAGTACTATGAAGACAACAATGTGCAATTGTGGTTGTCCTACTGATGTGTTCTGAAACTGTCTCATTGCTATTTCTTTCTTATTGAAATTAATAAGACCAAAAAAAAAAAAAAAGTTTCTCTAAAGTGACAGCAAAATAAGCAAAGAGAGAGCTGAATGAATGAGTACAAAAAAAAAAAGTCAAATAAGACAGAGGCCGTATTAATCCAGACTCCTAGTTACTGAATTGAACTGTTGAAGATGCAAAGGAATGAACAATTTGACAGTTAATGACATAAATTAAAAGTTTATAGTACTGACCTTAAGAAACGCAAAATAGTAATATGCATAGGGTAACATATTTTGTCTTTCTCTTTTCCTTATAATCAGGTCATCATCTTCTCCTGAAGACTGGATTTCTTGATATGCACATAAGTACTAGTGGCTTCTACACTGATACACAGTGCTGTGATTTAATTATTTAGTTTCCTCCAAAATCGAGATTAAAAATCGATTGTCACTGTGAAAGAGGTGAGAGGTTGGTGTCTTTTCAGGGGTGAGTAGGCCTTGAAAGACCCAGCTTCACCGTGGGGGTTAGTGCTCTCTAAAAAGGAGGTGGCAAAGGGTGTCGAGGCACTTTTATCCCCTTCTGCTATGGGAGGGTGTGGCATTTCTCCCTGTGGCATCTACAGCATTAAGACATCACATTGTTAAATCTCAGAGAGAGCGTGCCTTACCATGCACTACAGAATCTGCAGTTGCCCCAGATTCTGCTGCCCCAGCCTCAAAGATTATTGAAAAATTATTTTGACAAATTGGCCAGCCTGTGGTATTTTGTTGCAGGAATAGTCTGAGATATCCTTGTCACTTTTTTAAGGAGAAGAAAAGATTCATTCCTTACCAGCTGGTAAGGACAAAAAGAACCTTGGCCCTTTTGGATCAAATGTTCAATCATTAGGACAATCTTTTGTCTCTTTGTCAGCAGGGAGGGGCACACTCAGAGTGCCTGGGGTAAAAAGTAAAAGAAAAGACAAAAGTAAACCTTTGGACAAAAGAAAACAGCTAAGTCTCTTAGAAAGACACGCTATGGCAAAATTAAGTTAAACTAACATATCTTCATAACTCAACACATAGATTTAAGAAAGACCAAAAACGCATGTCTCTTATGGAAATATTTCAGTATTCTCATAAATATTATTATCCATGTTCATATTTCTCAGTGTCATCCATCTTTAGTGATTGTTTTTTTAAAAATAGGAATTTTTCCTGAAATCATTAAACTTAATCATAAACTTCAAATTATGTTTCACATAGTAAATGTTTAAACATAAGCACATTGCAAGTTTTGTATATAATGCAATGGAAGGCAGTTTCTTGAAATGTGTTTCAAATTACATTGTCAGCTATGATTTCAAATAGATGGGAAAAACTCCAGGGACCTTAGGAGAAAACTATAATTAAACCAGCATAGCAACGTAAAATGGCAGCATGGGCTTGTGAGATCTTGTTCAATGGGCGTTCAACTTCCAGTGCAAATTAAGTCTATCTACAATTTAAGGAAAACAAAATATCAAAAATAAGCCTGAAGAGAATTATTTTTGGTGGGGAGGGACCGGGGTTTGAAATCACGACCTCCCACTTGCCAGGCAGGCACTTGTGTCACACAGCTATCTCACCAGCCCCTTCCTATCTCACCTATCTCATTGATATATTTCAATTTTTTTATTTTTAAAAATGTTTTCAGAATTGTAGGCACATTCAAAATCATCAAGCTCTGTATTTTCTCTTTGATCTTCTGCAGGACCTAGAGTTCTGATAGGTGGGCTCGCAAATCACTCTTTATTCTTCTCCCACCTTGAACTGATATAGTCAATAATATCAGCAATTCTAAATTTTTAGAAATGGAAAACTTTATTTCTCCTAAGGTTCTCACAACCCTTATTAAATCTTTGTTTCTACTTTTTAAATATCCCCTTTACAGAAAAATTAACTGCATATAATTAACCTTAATTAAGCTAATTTATTGATTGGAATGCTGAGCTGTAAAAGGCTTAAATGAACAGCTTCTAACATTGCCAGTTTTACCAATAACCCACTGCAATTATCAGACATTGGATTATGTATACAGCTACTTTCTCTTGGTTCAATGAGAAGAAATTTGGTTGTGCCAATAATGATTAGAAAAATTATCATGTCTACATCCTGGGCTCTGCATAACTAGTAAGAGGACAACAATATGCATTGTATCAAATATTGAAAAGTACTACCATTGTGTTTTGACACTGTCACATTGTTATTCATTGTTATTTCTTATTAAAAGTAATAAACAATTCAGCTAATTTATTACCTAAAAACTAAGGCCATCTTATTATTAGATACCAGCTTGTTAAGCAAAGAATAAGTTTCAGGAAAATACCAAGCCCTGTTATAAGTAAGACAGCGCAGTAAAAATAAAAAAGAGAGTTCCTCCCTTACTCTTCCTGGTTAGTGGAGGTGTTACGTTCTTTGAGTTCTCAGATACAATCACCTAATAATGCCTCTCAGGTAGCTTAATTTGCAACACAGCACTATACATTCAATAAGTATTTGCCAATTTTTTTGCAAAGAAATTACGATAAAAATTTTCATAAAACCTGCATGACTTTAAGCTACCAAATGAGATCTCAAGCCAGTCTCATAGAAATTAAATCTCTTTTAGTGTGTTCCACAAAGTATTGTTTATTATCAGCAGTTACACTGATTTCAGATAAACATTTGTGTAATTTTTAACAATAAAATCAATTAAAAAAGATTGACAATATTGAAGCTTCCTCAGAATATAAAAAATTGTAGCAAAAGATAATTTGAAGGATTAAAATATAGGACAGAGCAACAGCAATCTTCTAAAGTGAATATTTCTCAAGTAATAAGTGCATAGTAATAATGACATAGTGATATTATTATGGTGAATGATATTATTATGGTGATATTTAGAGATTTAAAAGCAACTTAATTATTATGGATTTGAAACTTCATGTTAATTTTGTCCTGCGTATGATGAGCCACTTAAGTACGTTTGATAGCACAAAGGAACATTGCTTTCCACTCACCAGCTTTGTTCGTGGATGCAGACATTGACTGTTTGAAGTTCCTGTCTGAGATCAATTGGCTCTGTTGGATCTGGGCCTGTGGTAAGGCAGAACCTCATGGTTCCAACTCCACGGGACTGCACAGCTGCTTACCTCACACCAGCTGGAAACAGATTGAGCTTGCTGTTATACCAGAGCTCCTCCCCAAGTCCATAGCAGCAAAAAAAAAAAAAAAAAAAAAAAAAAAAAAAAAAAAAAAAAAAAAAAAAAAAAAAAAAAAAAAAAAAAAAAAAAAAAAAAAAAAAAAAAAAAAAAAAAAAAAAAAACATCAGTGGAAGACCCCACTGAAGAGATCAGTGCCCTTGTTATCTAAAACCTCTCAAAGGCTTCTCTTTCTTAAGCATTGCATCGCATTAGGGGCCAAGCCTGGTTCCAACACATGAGCTTCTGAGAGACATTTCATATCTGTACTATAATAGCTATTAACAGAGAGATGAGAGAGCAATTGCTAGTAATGGTATGGAGACAAGGATATCTTTTTACACTATTGATGACATTGTAAATTAGTACAGCTGTTATGGAGAGCAATGTGGATCTTCCATCAAAAATGAGAAATGTAAATGTGCCCCTTGTGAATATCCAAGGGAAATGAAATCAGCATGTCAAAGAGGCATCCACATTCCTGTTTTTGTACCACTATTGATAATAGTTAAAATGTGGAATCAAACTAAGTATCCCAGTGGATAAATACATACATGAATACGGAACAAATATAATTGAAATGCCATTCAGTCTTAGAAAAATGACATGCAGGTCATTATGCTAAGTGAACCACAAAAGACAAAGGCTGCAACATCTCAACTATTTGGGGAATTTTAAGGGATTTATACATAAAAGTTGAGAGCACAAGAGTGGGAGAAGGCAGAGGTAAGACATAAGACAAGAATATGTATATGTTAGGAGAAACAAGGTCTGCTATTTTATTTCACAGCAAGGAGACTAAAGTTAACAATAATGTATAACACATTTCAAAATAACCACAAGAAGGGCTGGCAAGATAACTCAGCAGACTAAGCACCTGCCTGGTAAGTACAGGGATTACACTGGCCCCATCCCCAGGAAGGCTGAGCTAGCCACCAAGACCAGGCATGGTGGCACACATTTGTAATCTCAGTGCTGAGAAAGCTGAAAACAGAAGAATCAGTACAAGTTCAAGCTATGTAGTGAGGCCCTGTATCAAATGTATACGTTAATTAATTAATTAATTAATTAAAATAACTATAAGAATGGATCTTTTATATTGTCATCACAGAGTTAAGATAAATGTCCATGGTCATATATAGGAGTCACCCTGGTTTGAGCAAGGCACAATTTATGCACATACTTATCACATTAGACTTGGTAAATATTTATAATTTTGTGTCAATCAAGAAAAAAAAGATCACCAAATATACTACTGCTGCACACTTAAGAAGTGACAGCACTTAAGATGTTGAAATAGGAGCATCACAAGTTCAAGTCCAGCCTAGTCAATTTAGCAATTTAGGAAGACCGTATCTCAAAATAAAAAATAAATAGAAAGGTTAGATACTTATTTTTTTGTGAAGTACTAAGTTCAGTTTTCAGTACTGTACAATAATGAGAGAGAAAGAGAGAGTCAGAGAGAGAGAGAGAAGGAGGAGGAGGAGGAGGAGGAGGGAAGGGGATATCAGAAATAGCAGTAGCATCGAGTGAATTCTCAAAACCAAAACTATTAAATTTCACTACATGTAAATAAAATATATTTAAGACCAAAGTCTACATCTTAAAATACACATGTTACACCTATTTGAAATATTATTTTAATTCCCAAACCTGAAGACATTCTTTTATTTCATACAAAAATATCCAAAGCTTCCTAACAAAATCTTAAGAGACTAACAATTGTTGATACATTGCATATTACTATGTTCAAAGTACTGACTCAGAGTAGAAGATATGGATATGAATCTTCTCCAAATGATATTGCCACAAAGCTTTCTTTTCAAAGAAGTAAGAGACACTAGTAACATGACTAACTTGGTTTTTTGCTTTCCTTTCTTTCTTTCCTCCTTCTCTCACCCGAGATCCTCTTTCCTTTTGAATAATCCCTTCCCATTTCACAATGACTATTGTACTCTTTGGTCTTTATTATTTCAGGGTCTCACCTCCGGGACATAATGTAGTATTTACACATATGTATCTGATGTATTTCACTTGAGTACTGCCTCAGTGTGCATCCACTTAGCTATTAATGCCTCAAGCTTATCCTTCTTTAGTTCCGAGTAGTACTCTTTGTATACAAAGACTACATTTATCAGCTGGTGTTGGAGGGTTTCCAAGATACAGCTATTACAAATTGTGCTATTATAAACATGAGTCCACATATTTCACCATGCTATGATGCTTTTAATTCTTCTGGGATGATACCCAGAAGGGAACTAGCTGGGTTGAATAGGACCTCTTATCTTCGTCTCTTGAAGAATCGCCATACTGATTTCCATGATTATTACATCAATGTACATGCCCACCAACAGTGGAGAAGGGGAGACAATTTTACTTTTTAAACTTAAATATATTGACTACTTTTTAGTTTTTTCATTAATAAGAAGTACTAATTTTATATCATAATTTCTATATCTTCTGTGGAAAAAATATTTTCCATAATATCACTAACTCAAATATAATCAATAAAATGTTTCATGTTATAATGTAGCATTAAATGAAATACTAGTTTTTTTTAAGATAGCTAGTCATATCATGAAGCAACTTCTTCCTATTATGTGCACAAAAATGAGCAGAAAAATTCAACTAAAATATGCTGTAAGTTGTACGTAGCTGACAAAATTCTAAGTGCACATTGAAAACAAATGCTATATATGGAAAATTAGACTTATCAAATCTGAAACAATCAGGGAAAAATACCTCCTGGTTCAAAATAGAAATCATTTTCCCTGGCAACTTTTCCATTTTTCATCGGGCGTGAACTAGGATTACACAATGCTAAACGCATCAACACTCAATTTATCTTCAAAGTACTCAAGACTAAATACAAAAGCACATTTAAAAAAAATTATTTGAAAAGCACACAATGTAATATGTAGAGCCAAAATCTTTCAACCTTGCTTCCAACTTTAAATGTAAACAAACTCTCCTGTTACTACACCCCTGCAGTGCAGCTTTAATTGGTAACACACAACCCCAAAGGTGACACTCTTTAATTGGGTCATCAACAAGTTGCTATATATTTGCATTCATAAAGGCATTAGCCCATTAGTGTAAGCTGACATAATGCTGTGCAAGAACTGCTAAAAGGCAATGAGGAATAGCCATTTTAAAAATTAATTTAAAACAATTTCCAGACATACCAAGGGAAAATAAAAATCATTATCCAGCATTATTAATATTCAGAACAGCTGTTACACGATCTTTCATCAAGTCTCTATGTTCAAACTCACTTTTAAATACAAGTGTCTTATAATAATTTTAGTCTGTAGTTCATTATACATCAGTAAACTACAAATAGCTTTAATTGAAATTTCTTACAAATTTGTCAAATTTTTATAGAAGAGTCATTACTCAATATGAGTCAATTATTAACTTTTTGTGTCATCTTAAAGAAATTTATCATAGATGCTATCAGTATTTATAAGCACAAACAAAGAATATCAGATTACTTTTTCAAACCACCTTAATTCTTGCTCGGGTTATTCTGTCAACCTCTGATTGATTGTATCCTGTGTCTTCGGGTCATCTGTGCCTTTGTTTGTGATAGCTTCCATCCTTCCACAATGTTGAAAGTATTTTCAGCGCTATATGCAAACTGAATAAATTTTATTCAATGCCTCAGTTCAACCCTTCCCAAACTGGGTTTTTCCAGTTTTAGGTCCTATCAGGATCACTGTAGGATTTAAGAATATGTGTTTTTACTTGTACTATAAAGAAAAATAGATGCCACTTCCCAAAGAAGATTTTACGCCAACCCTTTAACACCAAGATTTCAGACTCTATATTAAAATTCTTGATAGTAGATGTTAGTTATTGATTTCCATTTAGCTGTGTTATGCCTTTTCATTTTTTATTTCTTCTTTTGAGTCTTACATTAGGGAGACTATAAGATAGTTACACATGTAGGTCTGATTTATTTCACTTATATGTTCAAGATACATTCACTTATATATGAAGGCTTTAAGTTTATCATTCTTTATAGCTGAGAAATACTAGATTGTATAAAAATACCACATCTTTTTCAACCATTCTGCAGATGATGAACATTTTGGTCATTTCCAAGATTTGGCTATCACAAATTGTGCTGTTACAAACATAGGTGCACAAACATCATTACGATATGATGTTTTCAGTTCTTTAGGGAAAATTCGCAGTAGGGGGTTAGCTAGATTGAATAGGACTTCCAGTCCTAGCTTTTTAAGGAGTCTCCACACTGTTTTCCATAATGGTTACACCAGTCATCATGTCTTCATCTTACACTCTACAACTGTTTTGAAGGCAAAAATATACGTTGTATTAATTATTGTGGCTGTCCTACTAGCGTGTTTCAAAACTACCTCATTGTTCTTTCTTTCTTATTAAAATGCATAAAATTGAAAAAATAAGGATAATAATACACAGATGTTAACCTCCTACTATCTTGTTTCAAAATTTTGTGGGTTTTATCTTCTAGATAAAAAGGAAGGTCTTAGCCAATTATTTAATTTTCAAAACATGAATGTTATCCAGTTATTCTGCACATTTTTTCCTTAATAGCTTATGGCCCTGTGAATTGGAGAATAGGGATACAAGATGTAAAGCAAATAAAACAATAAAGACAAAAAAGTAGATGTTAGTTAGATTTTTAAATCTGCAGTATTTAAAAATACTTTTTATTACTCATACCCTTTTTCCAAGATAGATTTTCTGCATAATTGTTCAGTAATAGAAACCTAAATATTTCAAGTGGCTCAAACATCTTAAGTGATCAAATCTTTTACTATACACCAATATAATTACATTTTATGCCAGTGTAAAATGCGTAAGCTTTCTTTGCATCTGAAATTATGTGGTAGCTTGAAATCTTAGTCTTTGGTGTGGAAAAAGAAATACAAATACTTCTTTAAAACTCAAAAGGAACCCTATAATTATTTTGTGTGTTAAATGAAAATCAACTTGTTACATAAATATGTTAAAGTCATGTTCTCATAAGCTACCTAGCTTAATAAATTTACCTGTAATTATAATTATGAATGTTCATGTGCAATAGTATGTTCTAGTTTAGGGCCATTATAGCTAGATTTTTCTTGGGGTGAAAAATGTGCTTGATTTCTCTTTCTTTTCACTTTTTTATAGCCAAAAAATAACAAGATGAAATAAACCTAAGAAAATTATTAAATTTAAACAGTAAGATGATAAATTGTTCTTATTGATTGTGTACGTTTTAATGTCTGAAGTTTACATATTCTAAATGACTATTCAGTATACATACATCTCACAAAATAGTGATTAATATTTATATGCATGTGTGGGTATACATTCCCTGAGCAGAATGAAAAATAGGAATTTACTTTAAATTTAAGAATATCAATACATTCCATAATATTACACTGTTTAACATTCCCTTTTGTTTTGTTTTTTTTTTGTTTTTTTTTTTGAGACAGGGTCTCGTTATGCAGTTCAGGCTGGCCTTGAGCTCACTTTTGTAGCCAAGGTTGGTCTCGAACTCACACCAATCCTCCTGCCTCAGCCTCCCAAGTGCTGGGATTACAGGCGTGCGCCACCACGCCCAGCTACTATTCCTTTTTATATATGAAAATATACACATATAAGGAAGATCAAAAAGTAAAGAGATTCAATGTGTGAATATATTCAAAATACAACTATGTGAAAGAGATGGATAACCCAACATAACTGCAAATATTGACTATTTTAAAGAATGAAATCTGAAATAATGAAAAAGATTATATACTTATTAAGTCATCCTTTAAATTATAGCTACATAAAATTATGTATTATTTACATAATTGAAACACATAATCATACTCCATAAACATATATTACTATCCTTTTATACTGTTTCATTGCCAAATGTAACATACATACAAAATAGTTCATTAACTATGAGTTAAATCTAATTTTTAAAAATAAATACACATGCCAGCCCCATCCCCAGGCGTGCTGAGTCAGTGATGGAATCTAGGCATGGTGGTGCACACATGTAATGCCAGCACTAGGAAGACAGAAAACAGGAGGATCACTATGAGTCTGAACTGCATAGTGAGACACTGTATAAAAATAAATAAATAAATAAATAAATAAATAAGTACAGATTCATCTCACTTAAGTTCCAGACACAATTTTAGATGCATGGCAATTCTCTAAGATAACCTTTCATGTGTTCCACTAGTTATCATTTTGATATTAATCTATTTTATTCATATTTTTTCACAATAAACAATTGCTGTTTTTGAGATAATAGGGTACATATTTCAGTGCCGTAGTTTGACATACCTCAAGATTCGTATGCATACTTCCTACATGTTGGCAGATAGTACATTTTAAATGATTTTCCCACTTAAAACTCTTTTAAAAGTATATTTAAATAATATAAAACCATTCCCTGAATACATAATAAAGATTATGAAGAATAGGTAAAACTCCAAATCTCAGGGGAAAAAAATTTTTGAAAAACAGTTGTCGTGGTCAACATTTATATAGGGAAAGATTTAACACAGGATGCAATTTTTAGAATTACTTTATAATGGTTCCTTGAAGAGTCAAAAGCAAAAGAGTGCAAAAGATCCATCCACACTCTGGACCCCAAAACAATGCAGCTGGGTCCTGGATCCCATGGCAGCATCCTGCATGCATCCAACTGAAGACCTAGAGTCCATGACAGTGATCTCCATGAATCCAGCTGGGGGCCTACAGCTCATAATATTGTCTCATACAAGCCTACATGAAGGATCTGCACTGGGAAGCCCAGGGTCAGTGGTAAAAGCTAGAAAGTCTGTGCCAGAGGAATGAGGGATCTATGGCAGCAGGCTGAGGGGCCTGTACTGGAGACAGGAACTCAAAGCAAGGACCAGAGCTCCCCAACATAGAACCACAGTCATCCTCAGTGGCAGCAAGGACCTGAATTCTCCTGATGATGCAAACTGCAGAGCTTGTCTCAGGAAAGTCAGTGTGACAGACTTTCCCAGCAGAATAGAAAGCCCCACTGTCCCCTCCAGTTTTCTTTCTATGCTGCTGCCAGCAGTTCTCAGGTGGACCTTCTACACGCAAGATCATGCTGATTCAGGTCAACGGGGTGCTACAAGTTGACCATTATTTAATACATCACAGTTATCACATATTTAGGGATTTGAGCCTCTAATAGTGTCCTCCAGTTCTAGAAAAGGTAACAGAGTCACTAAAAGGCGTCAGCGTTTTTAAAGTATTCACTAACCTACATTAAGGCAGAATTTCTAGAATTTCAAAGAAATCAAGAGTGAAAGAGCAAATTAATTTCAAAAAAGCAACAAATAGATCGATGGTTGGTTTCTCAACAAAAGTAATTAAATCAAGATACAGTGCAAACTTATTTCAAAGTGCTTGAGAATACAACTGTGAGTTCAAAACACAAAACTCAAGGAAAATACATTCAGAACTGATGACGCAGCTTGCACGTACATCAGTGGAACAGCAATTAACCAGTATGTGTCATACCCAGCATCTCCAAAAGAGAGAGAGGTCGGGGGCAGAGGAAAGGAGAGAGAGAGAGAGAGAGAGAGAGAGAGAGAGAGAGAGAGAGAGAGGAAAAAATAATAATAGAATATTAATATTTTTCTTTTTTCTTTATTTTTTCCTACTGAAACCTCCTATTCTGTTTTTGATGACACTCATGGGAAACAGCTCAGCCTGTAATTCACTGAGGCCTCAATTCAACAACACCAACTTGTATTGTGGCCAATTTGAACCAAAGCCAAAATGGATTTTTCTCAGGTCTATTGAGTTGATACAGGGCACTTCACTGGTGATTTTTTCATATTATCTTTAATAAGAACTCATAAGTAGAATTGATTAGGCCCCAAGAGATAAGAGACTGATGATAGTTCAAATGGGCTCCACCGAAGACATTGGTCAGCTTCCTGTCCCATTCTAGCCACACTATTTTGGAAACCCTGGGGGAAAGATAGAAACTCCACACCAGTCTGAGACAGTCTGCGAGTTTTTTACAACATTAATTGAAAAAGAATAAGAATCCCAACATGGCACCCAATGCCCCTCCACAGAAAGTCATTTGCCAGATGAGCACTGTGAGTGGTGGCCCGAGGGCAATGCTCCTTAATGGGACCTTGAAGGCTGAAAGAGAGACCATTGCTGAGTTCATTACAAGAAAGAATGGGCACCAAGGTTTGGTAATACTCTTGAATTCCACAGCATTTCAGTGTCCACAAGGCCTGGTAAGTATTTGTGAATTTGTCATGATGCTTATAGTCTGGAAGCAATGTCTGAACACTCTTTCCATTGGAGAAACAAGCTTCTGTTGTTCCTGCCAGTATTGCCGCCACACTACGGGTCTCAAACTCTGGACCACTGATGTGCTTATGGAGAAGGCAAGATAAACCCTCACAGATACCAAACCTAAGTGCCAGGGTAGTTGTTTTCTCCATTAATTGGCAGGGGTCCATGACGCAAGTTTCAAAATCCATCCCTCCTCAACTGAAGCTGCATCCTGGATTTTGATCCCATAAAGCTGCTGCTGAAAGCGGACCTTGTGCATTGGAAATGTGGTTGCTATATTGGTGAAAGCTGCGCACCAAGTCATGCTTCATTTCACCAACACCGATATGTCTTGTTTTGAAAATGTTCAGACTGGTGGCCTTTTTTCATGAGTTTCTGAACCCATCACATTGCTTCTGATCTCTCCTGTTCCTTAAGGATTTTTAAAATGCCTATAAGATATCTGTTTCCATGATTTGCAAGCTCTTTTCTTCTCATACTATAAACTTAATTTCCCCCCCTCCAAAAAAAAAAAAGACTCAAACAGTTGAATAATCCAGAGAAACTCCTTCATTCCAAGACTGCTGCTGGAAATCGTCTTTATCTGTAATCACACTGGGGAGACTGAAAACAGAAGGATTACTGAGTCTAATCTGTGTAGTGAGACCCTGTGACACTAGCTGATCCTTGCACTGTAGGGAATGACAGATGTTTGGTACCATCCTCAGCTTCTTCCTTTGGTACTTGTGTATTAGATTCCCTGTTCTGGAGTTAAATTTGATACCTGGCTTTCCATGGCTGCAGGCGCTGGCCGCACACCCATGCTTCTTGCTCACAGGACAGCCCAAGAGCCAGTGAGCTCCTGTGCAAGCATGAACCTGCACTGATCCAAGAAACTGGACGTCAAGGATTGCGTGAGGGGGCTGGCCTCTGTGCCCCAGCCACAAACCTCAGTACTTTTAATGAAAGTGAAATTAATTTCTCATCACATATTCTAACCCAAAGAAATGTTAAAGTGTTCTTTAGGAAGAAAGAAAACTCATATATAATTTAATAAAGAAAAACTATATAAAATAGTATTTCATAAATACAAATCTGCATTCATTTTAAAAATATTGGTAATTATACCATAGTCTAAACTATACGTTGAATTAAATGGTCTATAAATATGGAAAGATTAAATTAAGTGAATCATGCCAAATGCTTGTATTACTTAGTAAGAGGTTGTGGGGAACCATTCAGACTGCTTCAAAGCTCAGAGACATCTAAGGACATCTGAGGAAACGATTTTGCTCACCTACTGCAGGTGTACAGTGGGATAGAGTTATGTAACCATGACTTAGCATGGGTAAACACTCATGTGCTGGTTGTAGCACTACCTAAGAATGTTCATATACAATGCCTGGGTCCAAACCTCAGGCCTGCAGTGCCAGCCCTGCCCTCTGGGGCATGCTGAGATGGCAATTGAGACTGGGCATGGTGGCGCACACCTGTAATCCTAGCTCTTGGGAGGCTGTCAACAGGCAGATCACTACAAGTCTGATCTAGTAGTGAGACTCTGAACACCCTGTAGGCCCTTCCTTAAAATACACACATACACATAAAAATTCCTTTGGGACCTCTGAGCAAGCCAACAGAAGTTAAGAGAATATCAGGCACTAATAAGATAAGAATTCATATTACAGTGCATGCAGTCATCTTACACTATACACACACATTATAGCTAATATATATATATATATTAGCTATAATGCAACATGGAAATGAAACATTTTTAAAAATCCAAAAGAAGGCCAGGGAGATATCTCAGTAGAGTAGGCATCTGCTTAGACAAACACAGGGACTTGGGTTGAATCCCCGGCACCACATGCTGTGCTGGCACTGTCCCTGGGCACACTGAGCAGGCCACTGAGACCCAGAGCAGTGACACACATGTGTAATCCCAGTGCTGAAGAGACTGAAAACAGGAGGATCACTAAAAGTCTAAGCTGCATAGTGAGATCCTGTTCCAAATATATAAATAATAAATTAAAAATTAAAAAGGTGACTGGAAAGATAGTAAAAACAGAAAGGAGGTAAAAAAAAAAATAGAAAACAATTACCAAAGATAGATTTGAAATGAAATACATTCGTTGTATTTAATGTAAGTGAACTGTGTAGTATACTTGTAAAACCAAAGATTGATGAAATGGGAAAATTAAATGTCAATCATTATACATAATATGCTCTGAAGACCTCTAAAAGAAACACAGAGTTGAAAGAAGCACGAAGGGAAAAGAGATATAGAGAACATAAAAAATTGAGATAAGCTAAGTTCATGTACTAAGCTCCACAATAAATGTAATTATTATATACTACAAACATGTATTAATAACAGAGTAGCTATAGTAGTGTCAAATAAACTAGACATTCAAGAAGCATTTATGAAGTAAGCATAATATTTTATTTTTTAATGCTTTATTTTTTTTAATTTTTATTTATTTATTTATTTTTCTTGTTTCAGAAACTTTATTTGTTTATTCACTCATTTTTATGGCCGGCTCAGCCCGCCCCACGGGCAGGGCTGGTGCAGCATGTGGTGCCGGGGATCGAACCACGGTCCCTGAAGCTGCCTAAGCTTTCCCAAGCAGGTGCTTTAGACTACTGAGCCATCCCGCCGGGCCCCAGCATAATATTTTATAAAGATAAAGAAATTAAACTGCATCACTTCTTGGCCTTTCGGCTAGATCAAATGCAAAGAAATTAAACTATAAGGAAGAAGAAATGGTTTTAAACATTCATAGATATTAATGTAAACCCTCAATTTCTATAAAATAAAAATATATAAATCTACAAGGAAAAAGTATAATGCACAATCATTGAGGAAGAATTTAACATGCTCAGTCAACATTATAGCATGGAAATTTTAAAAATCAGTAAGAATATAGAAAATTTGAACAACACCTTTAAAAAGTTGACTTTACTTACACATATAAAAATCTAATTGCAAAATATGTAATTTTCAACAGCTTCTGAGATACTTACAAATATTCATCAGATTTTGAGTCATACATATAGAAATTGTCATCGAATTTCAGTGGATTTAAATTTGTAAGATTATGTACTCACTCCAAGTACAATGGAATTGAGCCTGAAAACCTAAACAAAAACTGTATGTGAAAACAGCCAATCAAAATTACTGAGTACACTTGAGAGTAACCCAGAAATCCACAGAAGAAAGAAGCAAGTGCAATAGAAATTGAAAAAATTTTTAAAGTGACTAGGGACTAGGGCTACAACTTGGCAGTCTACGTGCCTGCCTGGCAAGTGCAAGGACCCCCTATACCACATGCTCTACAACTCTGGGTGTATTCCAGTGGCACACGCCTGTAATCCCTGAGCTAGGTGCACTGTGACAGCAGGATCACTCCGAGTCTGCAACTGCATAGTGAGACCCATTGTCAAATGAATAAAAAAATAAAATATAAGTAAAAGTAAATGACAGTAAATATTACTTGTACTAAGCCTTTGCCCAAAGTAACTAAGTCAGCATTTGAAAGGTATTTTGTATCATGAAACTCTATAATAGAAAAGATGCAATTGAATGTAGTAGCATCAAACTCAATAAAGCAGAATAAACATAAAGTAAAATTCAGCAAACTAGAAAGAAACATAGATTAGGGAAGCAATATATCTAATTGTCAAAAAGACTAGACAATCACAAGCCTTTATAAAACTTTCAAGACAATAAAGAAGGCACAAATAACCAGTGAAAGTTATAAAAAGAGAAATTAAAAGGCTAGTAAGAAAATATTATGAGTAACTTTACACGTTTATATTCAAATATTAAATGAAATGAAGTACAGTAGGCAAACTAAAATAAATGGAGAACTAACGATATAGAGAATGCCAGAAGTTCTAGAACAATTATAAATAATCTAGAAATTGTAATATTCATAGACTAAAACTTTAATAAACAGAATGTAACAATTAATTATTCCATTAAAGGAAGTAATAATACCCTTTCTAGAGAAATGTTTGGTAATAAAAAAGAGAACAAGCCTCAATTCATTGTATGAAGCCAATAAAATCTTGATATGAAAATTAGGCAAAACAAAAAGATGAATACTTAATAACAAGAATTAAGTTTACTAGGGAGACATGATATTTACACATGTGGGTCTGGTTCACTTCCCTTATGAGTGTAGCCTCTAGTTGTTTCCACTGGCCTATGAAGGCTTCAAGTTTGTCATTCTTTATAGCTAAGTAATACTCCATTGCAGAAAACTACCACATCTTTTTTAGCCATTCCTCAGGCAATGGGCATTTTGGTTGCTTCCAAGATTTGGCTATCACAAATTGTGCTGCTATAAACATGGCACACACATCTATCACTATGATATGATGTTGTCAGTTGTTTTGGGCAAATTCCCAGAAGTGGGATAGCTCAATTGTATGGTATTTCCAGTCCTACGTTTTTGAGGAGTCTCCACATTGATTTCCACAGTGTTTGTACCAGTCTACATTCCTACCAGCAGGGGAGAAGGGCTCTTTTTCCCCACAGCCTCTTCAGCATTTGTTATTAGTTGATTTCTTTATGATAGCCATTCTTTCAAGAGTGAGATGGTATCTCATTTTAATTTGCATTTCTTGAGTAGCCAGTGCTGTGGTGCATTTTTTTTTAGATATTTATTTTTCTCTTGTATTTCTTACTCTGAGAAGTATGTATTCATCTCCGATACCCATTTTTGCATGGGACCTTTAAATTTTGGAACTCTAATTTTTTTTTTCTTTATATATTCCAGATAGAAGACCTTTATCGAATGATTATTGGTTAAGATTTTTTTCTAAATTTGTGGGTTGCCTTTTCTTTTTTTTTTTGTCTTTTTTTGAGACAGGGTCTCACTATGCAGTTGAGGCTGGCCTTGAGCTCACTTTTGTAGCCCAGGCTGGTCTCGAACTCGCACCGATCCTCCTGCCTCAGCCTCCCGAGTGCTGGGATTATAGGCGTGGGCCACCACGCCCGGCTGTGGATTGCCTTTTCACTCTGATGGTGATTTCTTTTCTGTAAGAACCCAAAACAAGAAAGAAAAACTAAAAGATAGAGCAGATGCAGTAAAATGGAAAGAAACAGAACTTAAAGATTAAATAATGAAGAGCAAAGAAAGGAGCAGAGATAGGGAAAACGGTAGGGGGAAAAACAGGCAAGTGTATATACAGGATGGCTGAAGTAATGGTGCTAAGAATTTCCATCAGCTGTTTTAAAATGGCAGTTAATGTGCAGAATTTTCACCTTGACTAACTCTATATGCTGATATCTATGAACTAAGCAACTATATCAAGAACAGCAATGTGTAATATAAAAACTATGCTTGAATACTTGTCATCTTGCTCTTCTAAATGTGTACTATTCCTGATGTCATATCAATTACTACCTTTAAAATAAACTTTTTTTAAAAGGTAATAAAAGAAAAAAGAGAGACAAGAATAAAAATTTAAGATTTCTTGAAAGCAGTGGTAATATTCAATCATATGTCCAATCTTATATAACTATATCTGTTCATCTGAGCAACAGATTACATGATAAAAATAGATAACAAACATTGTTAATCAGCTAATATTGTTTTCAAAATACGTAACGTATGTCTTGTTGTATGTTACTCTATTTCTGTCTGTGTTTCTGATTTTTGTTCTTTTGTTTTTACTCTTCAAAATAAAATAAAGTCATAATAAATAGATTAAGTTGGCTGAAAGTAATAAAAAATATTTAACGGTAACCTTAAAGACACTTGAAACTATAGCTACATAGTTCTCAACACTGAATTACAAAGGCCCTGAGCCTGCAAAGCAGACCACATAAACAGCAAGGGTTTCATGTTGCAGTGTGCTAAGCTTTTTCTCAGCGCTTCACCCAAGTCCAACCACTACCTAAACGGTGGGCGCTATCTTAACCCCATTACATATTAGACCTTTCCATTTCCCATAACACTGGGAGATTGATTTATGAACAAGTAGCACACAGCACTTCCTCTACAGCACTTTGCCTCTGAGGACCGAATAAAAGTAATTGAGACACGGCTAGGAGGACAGTTTCTAAGTATGGCCAGAAATTCAAACTTACGAAGTATAGTAGGAATTTGTCAGAGAAAGGCCCAGAGAAAATAAGATTAAGTGATCCTCAAGAATTCTCAGCTTGAAGGATCCCATTCTGTAATTAAAAATCTAAAAATCATGAAACCAATAGTAGCCTACATTTGCCGTTAGGATGAAAAACCTGAGGCAAGTAATAGCGCAACCTGGAGATAGCTTTAGAGTATAACGCTGACTTGCTCCTTCCACCAAGAGGTGCCGTGACTCTCCTTTTAATTTATCACTCTGCAGAGTCATTTGTCCCAGTTCTTGATGTGCAACTCCAGTTGTGCATTAATTAAACATGACACACTAATGGAGTAGAAGGCAGCTTCCACTGTCGAGGAAAATAAAGATATTTTATAAAGTTTTGCAAAGTGCTTCAAGAGATTCCCCCAGAGAAAGGCACTAGAGTAAATATAATTATTTATATTATTAATAATAGTACTTTAGATTTATGAAGTGTCTAAGCTTCAAACTGCCAGGAGCCTTCTCATCATATTCCTTCCTATTACTTGTGAAATATCTATAATGTGGATTTTTAAAATTTATTTCTTAGCATTTTAATCAAGAGCATGTTAGAAGACAAATGACATCCCCCAAGTGACAACCAACCAAGTCATGCAAATGTACCATTTCTGAAAGAGCAGACACTAAAAAAGATGTCACAAGAGGACAGGGTGTGTCAGCAACTTAAAGTATCGATTCTCAACAGAAAATAAATTTTCATCTATTTTTGCTTATTTGTTTTCTGATCCACTTTTGTTTGGCTTTGTTCTGTAACATTTTGGCTGTTTATTCTCAAAGAGAATTTAATTGACCTGCTGGGTATAATCTTAATGTCACACATCATAAATTATTAAGAAATAGGAAATACTATGTGTCAATTTAGTTTAACTTCAAATATTAAACGCAGGGCTAACTCAATTAAAACTGAACTGACTGAGAGAATGTTGATTTCTTATAAGCATCCATACTTCCTGTTATATAAATTAAAAATCTGAAAGTAGTGTATTGATCAATGACTTATTGTCCTGACACTATTACTTGCAGTTTTTCTTACTAAAAGTAAGCATTCCGTAAACACTTCAAATCAATTTTTAAAAGGACTGAAAGTGTTAATTTATTTAAAATTTTAAAACAAAGCACGTTGACTTTTTCTATACTTTATCTAAAAGCTAGAGGCTTACCCGGGCGTGGTGGCGCACGCCTGTAATCCCAGCACTCGGGAGGTTGAGTCAGGAAGATTGGTGCGAGTTCGAGACAGCCTGGGCTACAAAAGTGAGCTCAAGGCCAGCCTGAACTGCATAGCGAGACCCTGTCTCAAAAAGACAAAAATAAATAAATAAATAAATAAATAAATAAATTTTTAAAAATTTAAAAAAATAAAAGCTAGAGGCTTGTCTGGAAATCTATTTTCTAACAAATATTTTTTGCTTAAACATTATAGAAGAGTCATTACAATGACTCTCCAGTAGATCCCAGGAACAGGAAGATTCAGTGACATCAGACAGAATTTTGCTGTAAAGTCACCGTGTCACAAATCTAGCTGTCTGATAGTGACAGCCTTATACGGTAAAAAATAATATACTTCTCACTTAGAGACTTGTCCATTGTTCTCCGTTGAACCCCAAAATTGTCCTATTGTTCTCCTAGGTTTGGCTGAGCTATTCTGAGCTTGGATGTCCATCACAGCTTGTGTTCAGGCTGCTCGATGTGTTCAGGCATCTTATCCTCACCACAGCCTGCTGAAGCAAGAGGCAGGCCAAAGAATGTATGCACAGAGAAACATCTACGATGGTCCTCTGGACAAAGAAAGCTGCAGAGTGAGTTCCACAGTTAATGGTGTAGGGTAAGATACATTTCTCCTGCTCTTCTAAGACTGTTACAGAGCTGTACAAATACAGGGCACGTTTTGAATAACTAATTCTATTCCAGAGAGTGGTGAACAATTGGGAATGAGAACTAGTTTGCCTCTTTGGGGAAATCACCATTCTCATATTTCTTGAAAGCAGTTTCTGTCTGCCCAATCATGTGGCCTTAGAAAGAAAAGATTTCAGATGCATGTAATAGAACCTGCACCAGAGCCTAAAAAATAAACATCTCCTGTGAATTTTTCCATCTATGGTTTGTCAGTGCATTTGCAATACATAATTAATACACTGTGAAGAGCTCATGCATAAACATCTCACATCTTAATCCTTTTAACTTTCTAAAAATAGCTTTAGGGAGAAGTGAAAGGGACAGCAAATAATAATCCCTTGATGTTCAGAGCAGTGATTTCTGCAACATCCTATCCTAAAAATTTAACTACTAAATTTATTTTTCTCAATCAAGCACTGTTTTCTTATAAAAAATGATAAATATAACTAAAAAGTGCATCCAATTTATGACCAGAATGAAATTAAGGGCCAGCCTAGTGGTTCAGCAGACTGAAGAACCTGCATAGGCAGATCTCAATGGCTGAGGTTCAATCCTGGCATTCCATGCTGGCCTGTCCCCTGGGGCACATGAGGCAGCGATTAAGACTGGGTGTGATGGTGGGCACCTGTAATCCCAGCCCTTGGGAGGCTGGAAAAAGGAGAATCACTCTGAGTCCAACCTATGTAGTGAGATCCTGTAGACCCTGTATACCCTTAAAATGTAGCACTGAAATTTAGTAAAAATATTGTTACTTAATCAAGCATTTTCTGTGAAAATTAAGAGCCACATAGAACATAAGAATTATATAATATTCTTTTCCCTCAAAGCAGCTTACATTGGACAGAATTATCCTTACAGATATTTGTGAAGTGATAAAGAATAATCATATAGATTATATATGTTCATGATTATAGTTTTAGTAAATGATGTAATAATTAGGATAGAAAATGCTAGAAATACTATATATTAAAATAAATTATTTTACCAAAAATGATCACACTTAAGTTATATAATTAACAAAGAAGTTTCTTTGGCATATCAGAATTTTCCTGAGGATCCTCCTCCTTAATATTTTCTGATTCCCAGGGCAAACAATACATTCTGTTTTATAATGCATATCTTCTACCCATTTAACTTTACTTCTAAATATTGATATAATAAAATGACTAGTTAATACAATTTCTGTTAGTATATTTTAACTGGGATCAGCAAGATAGCTCCATGAACTAAACACCTGCCTAGGCAAGTGCAAGGACCAGAGTTCCATGCCCAGCTCTGTCCTCACCTGCACTGAGCAGGCCACTCAGAACATGCATGGTGGCACACACCTGTACTGTCAGTGCTGAAGAGGCTGAAAACAGGACTCCTATGAGTCTGAGCTGGGTTGTGAGACCATGCACCAAATACATATTTTAAAACATATATTTTAACTGGTATATCACAGATGTAACCATCTTGTAACTAAAAGTGATTTCAAATATATAATAACTCCATGTAAAATATTCCAATCCCTCATGCTGAATAATTGCAACATAATATTTTTGCTTGATTCACCTGCCTTGTACTTTTATAGAGTTTTAGGCACATTTCTACAAGCCCATGGACTGGCACTGATGTACCTCAAGGCCATTAGTGATCTCAGAAGGAGCCACCCAGAAGACAGAAAGTTCACTAGTTAGACATGACCCTCATCATACATTTGCATGGACAATTAATTTGCTGTCACAAGCTTTTGCTACTCACAATTCTGGGAAAACATACAGTATAGAATTACCATACTTTCTATCTCTGTGAAATATTTCATGAAAGGAGGCAACAAACAATTGAGGTTGACTTACGCCTGATGGGTTAAACATCTCAAAGCACATAGGCATCCTGGGTATGTGCTGAGTTGTTCTGGGAAAAACAAGCCATGCTGCATTGGCCCTCAACGATTCTCTCCCATCTTTAGTCTAACTTGCCAGTCAACACTGTGTGTATTGTCTGGGCTGAGAATTTCTATTTTATTATTAAGTTTACTGTTATACTTAGGTATACATAATGATCATTTTTGTCATAAGAAATTTGTACCTGTACATGGTGTACCTTGTTCCCATTTTTGTTCCTACTTCCCTCCTCCCTCCCAATTCTCTCCCCCTTCTTAATTACACTTCGTTTTCATCTTATTCTTTTTAAAATTATATTTCTCTATTCTCTTCTTTGTTCCCATTCTTGCCAGTTCCCCTTTCTCCTGAACAATGTCCTCCTATTTGTGAAGCCTATTACACATTTTGGTTCTCATTTACACTTTCAGTTTCTCACACCAGAGAGATAATGTGATATTTATACATGTGTGACAAATTTATTGGACTTGACAATATTGTCTCAAGACCCATATGTAGCCGGGTGTGGTGGCGCACGCCTGTAATCCCAGCACTCGGGAGGCTGAGGCAGGAGGATCGGTGCGAGTTTGAGACAAGCCTGGGCTACAAAAGTGAGCTCAAGGCCAGCCTGAACTGCATAGCGAGACCCTGTCTCAAAAAGACGGAAAAAAAGATCCATATATAGTAATAAGCATGGTGTTCATGTATTGCCATGGTATGATGCTTTTAATTTTTTGGAGAGCATGGGTCATACTCTTGGAGACACAAGTGTAGGCAAACACTTCATGAATAAAACCCTGATTGTATATAAAATACTACAAAAAATAAAAAACTGGTATCTCTCTTTCTTAAAAAGCTTTTTCAAAGCAAGAGAAACCATAAAGTGATATCAACAAAGTTATAAGACAACCCATAGAATAGAAAAATAACTAGTCAGTTGTTTCTCAGACAAAGGACTAAAATCTTGAACATATAAAAAGCACAATCCCTACCCCCCCCAAAAAAATTTCCCAAATGTAAAGACCCAATCCAAAAATGGGCAACTGAAATGAAAGAAAGTTCACATATGAAAAAAAAAAAAAGAATAGCTAGTGCTTTCAGCTCAGAAGTCCCCTACCATGTCATTGTAGTGATCTAGCCTCTTTCTTTTCTATATTTTTCCCAAATAAGCCATATTTTGTCATACTTACAAAAAGAGCATAGACATTTCATGTTGGCTAATATAGTTTACACTAGAGGTAAGGTGTGTCAGAACATTGAGTTAATTGCAAGGACAAAGATTAGCTAGGACCCCCAAGCAGTCCAGATTTTAGTTTGAGCACAATGGAAAAAATACTTGTATCATTCCAAGTATGCACAGAGAAATGCTACGATTAATCTGTGTTTTAGGAGGGTTACTGAATGGTGGAGACCAGATTGAAGAGAAAGAAGCTCAGTGAAGCGCATCATCTTACACTTTGCACAATCCAGATTAAGAGATATAAGACTGACCTAAGTGATATTGAAAGGGAGAGAAGAGAAAACTAGTGACTCTGTTTTGTTAAAGTAGAATCTAAAATTTTGTAATTACCTGGATAACGAGATAAGGGATAGAAAAGTCAAAGACAATACCCAGGTTTTGTGTGGCAACAGAGAAGTGTGTGGTGTGTGACACAAAGCAAGCTGGGCGTGGGGGAGGAGAAAAGTTTTGGCTGAATAAAAATGAGTCAAGATAAATACACCTTACCCAGTAATAAATACAGTTTCCCAAATATATATGTATATATATATATATATATATATATATATATATATATATATATATATCTGTGTGTGTTAGAAATAACCACATGGGAATTATCAGCATATCTGTCATGTTGGAAGTTCTAGGAGGGCTGAGATACCTGATAGGTTGTTCATAAAGATATAAGAAAACTAGCAGCTGAAAGGTTGTCAGCAACCTGAAAGAGAAAGGAGATAAGGATAAAGCAATAAGGATAAGAGATAAGGATAAAACAATAGCTATTAATAAACTACAGCTGGGGATGCAGGCAAAGCACTACGACAATGTGTTGTTCTCCCTCTAAGATAACAGGTTTTTTCCAGATTCTTGGTTTGAATGCCAATAAGAGGTCAAGTACAGAATTCCCCACTTATCTGCAGGGACAACATTGCAAGATTCCCAACGGACATCTGAAACCCAAGAGAGAACTCAAATGTGTCTTTATTTGTTTCTATATGTACATACCTAAGATGAAATTTCACTTTATAAATTATATAGTAATAGCTTGCTAATCATAACAGAATGATCATAGAAATTTACTGAAACAAGAAATATGAGTATAATTTCTCTCAAGGTAATGTACTATACTTATTTTGCTTGTGGTGATGTGGGACATCAACTGTAAGCGTGAATGGATACACACCTTATGTGAGGTGATACAATGCGATGAAAGATGTAGGCTTTGTGACTTGGCATTAGGTCTCTCCTGATTGTCTGCACAGATCCTCAGAAGCCTGGCTGAGTAGCCTGACCAAGTCATTCTCCATCCCTCCCCAAAATGTGTGTCATCCCTTTGTCCATGGCTCACACACCACCAGCCACTAGTCATTTCACAGCCACCTCATGCATCAGATCAACTATCACTATGTCACAGTGCCAGTGTCCAAGTAGCTCTCGACATGGTATGCAATTCAAACCTTGTAAATTGTTTCTTTCTGGAATTTTCTATTTAATAGTGTGGGTCTCACTGAGAGTGCAGAAAGTAAAATCACATAAAAGAATGGACTAAAATACTATAAAGAATTACAATGTATGCATGTATCATATTTTATAACATGAATCTTATAAAGTATAAACAGAATTGTAGGGGCAGAAATGAATGAAAAGGAATGTAGATGCAGGTACCAGATTCCAGACTGATGTTACTGGAAAAAGCAAGGAGAGCTTAGGTCACAGCAGAGAGCATCTATAGCGAGCACACCACACAAAAATCATATTTGCTTTGTTCTACTATTTGATAATTTCTATCTTGATCATGTTCAATACAAGTGTAGGCTTCAGAAGATTTATAATGACATGCAAAGAAATTTAAAATCTCTCAAAGATATTATAGAAATGGGAAGCCCTGAAAAGCTTTGACAGTGTTGTCCACTCTCATAGTCCTGTGTCTGTGATATCTGACAAGAAAAACCCCCAAATAGTAATTTCAAATGACTTCAGCTTTATCAGTGAAGTTAGTACCTAATTGAAGTAGATGGCTGAGCAATTATTTATAGAACAGCAAATCTAATTTACTTGAACTTCAACACCAGATTATAAGTAGATTTTAAGATATGTCTTCTTTTCAAAATGATGTTTTACCTGCATATCTTCATTGGCTGTGAAAGTATTGTCTAATTGTTCATATTTCTCCAGAAGAAACCCAGTCACTTTACATAAAAATATAGAGATGTATATACATATATCTCTTTTTAAAAATGTATTTGATTGTTACAACGTCTTGAGATCCTCCTGTTTTTTCAGCCTCCCCAGATCTGGGATGGGAGGTGTATGCCATTATGGCCAGACTCCATGGCCAGCTCTGCCCGTTCTTGGGGGCTGGGCAGGTGCAGCTTTCTCCGAGCTTGTCTAAACTTGCCTAAGCAGGTACTTTAGTCTACCGAGCTATCTCACCTGACCCAAGACTTATCTATTAATTCATTCATCAAATATAATTATTTAGTAAATCTCTCTGAAAAATTACTTTGTGTCATGTACTTAGAGTTGGTATTTGATGGTAAACAGGTAGCCAGAAAGTTTAGAATCTAAGGATACAAGCTAACATGAAATTCAAATTCAGGTCTGACAAATTTACCTGGTGTAATTTGAGATTTGTGAAAAAATATGGATGGTCACGATACAACTTTGTGAGTTGGTCTGAATATATAAAACCATAATAATGAGCTCACCTTAATTTACAGGACACAATGCAGGAATAAATCAAAGTAGTCAAGCCATAAAAAGTTGTTTTTGCTGAAAGATACCCATTATATTTGTCTGCAATTACCAGAAAGATGAAAACAAAATGCACATAATATTCAAAGCTAAAAAGCTGGTATACTGCGGAAATAAGATGGCCTGGCAGAGCCTGACCCAAAGGCAGGGCTGGTGCAGCAAGTGGAGCCCAGAATTAGGTGGTAACGGGCACCTGCCTAAGTTTGCTTTACACCTCTGAGCTACCTCACCAGCCCTTCTATTGTTTTAGTTGGATACAAAAACCTCATTTTCCCTACTGTGAACATAGCATTTGTGAAGAACATGTTCAGAATACCTTTTTCAAAAAGTGAAAGAGAAACCAATGTAAATATTATAAATAAATACAGAGAAACTCAAAGATTCTTTTTATTTATTTTTTTTTTAAGAATTTTTTTTTTCTTATTTCAGAACCTTTGTTTGTTTATTCACTTATTTTCATGGCCGGCTCAGCCCGCCCCGAGGGCAGGGCTGGCACAGCATATGGTGCCGGGGATCGAACTGCGGTCCCTGAAGCCGCCCAAGCTTCCCCAAGCAGGCACTTTAGACCACTGAGCCATCCCACCGGACCCTCAAAGATTCTTTTTAGATACACTCATTTACTTCTTTGCAAATATGCTCACTGTTTACTTTGCTGTTGCTTCATTGTTGGCAGTTACTGAAGCATAAGGAGATGTTGAAACAGGATCTAATCATGATGAATCATCCCACAGGATGTATATTTTTACCTTTCATTTTGCCAAAATAAGTTATAAAAGTGAGATGGATACAAAATCTGTCTAATTTATAAACAAATTTCCTCTGCCTCCTTTACCATCATTTCATTAGTTGCTGACAGAAGGGGGGATGGGAAGTAACAGTGGCTGACTCTTTGGACTCAGTTAAGTGTAAATCAGCTGTTTTTCTTGATTAATAGAGATCATGTATATTTCTAGTAGAGCTCTTCTCTGTTCATGATGAGCAAATGATAGACTCCTTGTTAATGTACATTAGTGCAATTAATACAGTTAATGTGTTAGGTTTTGTTGCTAAGAAATTCCACACCACGTTTTAGTGGTACTAAATTTGAGAGCAGCATGACCTTTTCTCCCTTCTGTTTTCTTTTTATTTATTTGTTTATGTATTTAGTACAGGATCTACAGGGTCTCACTACGCAGATCATCCTGATCCTACTGTTTTCAGCCTCCCAAGTGCTGGGATTACAGGCTCAAGCCACCAAGCCCACACTCAGTAGCCATCTCAGCATGCCCTGGGAGCAGGACCAGCCACCTTCTGTTTTCTTTATAAGGAATCTTTTCCACTCTACTTTAGTGGGCTGAACCTGAAAGGAGCTGTGGAGTCAAGCAACCAGGAGGGCCCACTGGGTCACAGCAGGCCCCAACAGGCCCTAGCAGTCTACTTTGACAGGGTGAGCAGGAAGGGGCCAAGCACAGCAGCCAGATGCAAGCCAGGCCTGACAGATTGAGTTTGAATTCACTCAATCTAGACTTAATGAGCTGAGGCATACTTTTAGGCCCTGTAGGGCCCAGACTGAGGCCCAGAGCTATGGCAGCAATTTCAGGTATAAGACTGGCAACAGTTAACCGGGGTAAGCTACTCAATCTGGAAGACTTCAGGTACATGAAAGCAAGCGTAGTACCCAGATAGAACTCAGGGTAAGAATTTAAATACAAATTCCCTTTTTAAGAACTGCTTTGTTCGCCCACTTAGGAAAGCTTAGGCGGCTGCAGGGACTGCAGTTTGATCCCCGGCACCACATTCTGCGCCAGCCCTGCCCTCATGGTGGGCTGAGCCGGCCATAAAAATGAATAAATAAATAAACAAAAGTTCTGAAACAAGAAAAATAATAATAATAAAATAAAAACTAAAAATAAAAAAAAAAAAAGAACTGCTTTGTTATACAACTATGTTTGCTCCTATGGTCTAAAGTACAAATCCACTAGTTACAGAAATTTACCAACTTCTAAATTTCACCAGTGAGCCCAAACCACACCGCTGGGAGCTGAGCCTGCACACCCGCCGCGGCCCAAGCTCCAGCACTGAACCCATCAAATAGCCTGTTTGGCAACCAATCCGGTCCACGAGCCTACCAGGACTACTCAATCCCAAAGCTCCACCTCCACCTACAGACCACAACCGCCAGGATTCACAAAAGCTAGCAGCCAGAGCCCCAACACAAGAGTCAGGAACCTCTGTAGAAGAACCACCTTGGAGTCTCCAGACCAAACGCCCATAGACACAGCATAACATCACCAAAGTGCAGAGGTCGCTTCCATACAAAATGATAACAACAAGGAGTAGGAGGCAATCTCAGGACCCGTGCCCAACCAAACCAAAT
>PVJA010025455.1:0-30772 GCA_004027025.1 Myocastor coypus
AGTTTTCTAAGATGAATATTTAGCATCTAATAGTTCTGATGTTCCAGATATGGTACAGCTTCAGAAAGTAGTGGGAGGAAACATAAGTAAGTACAGGGGAGAAAATGTAAAAACTGTGGAAGGCTTTCCTTGTTGGGGTACATAAATGATGAAACTAGAGGAAAACACTGATAAGTTGGTAGGTTTATGGAGGTTCGGAATGTACCATCTAGTCAAATTAATGGACTTGAATGTTTATAGCAGTATTTATTTATAATGTTTTATTTAATTTTTTAAAAAATTCACAAACACATCCCCTGCCCTGAACCCATTTGCCATTAGTGTCTTTACAGAAAGGCATACGTGGAGTAAGTGGAGGAAGGACAAAGTTTTCAAATTTTGTCTTTTTCTGAACAAATGAGGTGGTTAAGCATGGGTGAGTATTGAGTATTTCTATGCTTGGAATTTGTGTGTTAAAAATGTAAAGCCAAATAAGGTCTCTGAGAATAAGTCTCTGAAATAAAAGGAAGATTCAGAAATTATAAAATATTACTGCTGGTGTTCTGATTTGTACCCTGGGCATGGTAACTTTTCTTAACTTTAGTTTCTGTGTCTATAGAACAGGAGTATAGATATTCATCCTTTAATCTGTCAGCAAAATCTTAAATTACATATATAAAGCATTAAATATATACTAAGTATTTGAAAATTTATGCTTTCTGTTTTGAATACAGAAATCAATCTTCCTGCTATTTCATGTGTGAAAAATATCATTTAAAAATTAACTTACCTTATGTTTATTTAATTGCTTATTAAATGCAAATAGTATGTCTTGTATTATTGCAGACACTGTAGAACAGAGTCAGGAGAAGGGATCTGCAATACACACAAGCAACAAGGCTTGTCTGAATACAGAGTAAATAACAGTTTACCCATACCCTATATATATATATATATATATATATATATACATATACATATATATATATATATATATGTTGATGAAATACCTTTTTAAAGAGAAGTCAAATCACAAGATGGTCAAATTGTGAGGAATAAGACTTGTAACCTAGTGCAAATACAAATATGTATATGTTTAGCTTGGTAAAGAAGGGGAAGATTATAAGAAAGAAACTGTAGCTAATTATATTGCATGACTACTAACTGAACACTTATTCTGATTCAGGAACCTAGTAGAGCTAAGCGTCACTTTAAAAAGATTTATGGCGCAGTTAGGGTTATAGACACATGGTAGGTGAACACGTGTGTGTTCTCTGATAGGAAGAGAGGATGTAGGTGTCGCTCCAATTGCAACTGTCTACAACCAGTCTCCATCAGGTACAGAGCAATCTGTGCACCCAAGGTTAAAGTCCAGGGTATAGGTCAATAGGAGTTTGTGCCCTGAAAAGCCATACTCTACAAATCAAGAGACATCCTGGAGATGTCTTCCACCTGAATTTCCAGGCTGCAGAGTATAGGGAGGTGAGCCTCTGATGCAGGACTTTGGGTTTTTGCTTTGTTTATTGTTCACTATTTACTGGTCAATTCGTTCAATAGCCTCAAAAATACTTGAGTGAAGCTTCTATCTTTCAACACAAAATTAAGTTTTACAGGATTTGTTAATTCTTTCATAAAACTTGGGTTTGCTGTACTACATTGAGCCATTCAGCTGGCTGGCTCACTAATACTTGAAAAGAGTACAAAGGCAAAGGTTTTTCTCTGAACTTGTCACTTTCACGAATCATATCCTGTCATTTGGCCTCAAGTCCACTGGTATTTTTTCCTTTATTGTCTTCTAAAACTTGCTAAGATCTATACTGAAGAAATATTGTGAGAATCAAACCCAGGGCTGACTGATTTATTTTTATGAGGCTTATTACAAGTCAAGGATGTACATCCAGATGTGAAATTCCAGAGTAACTTTATTTTAAAAATATAAAACAGTTTTTCCCATATTTTTCTTTCCCATCGCTATTTGAACCAAGAAATTACCCAAGCTGAGACATGTAGTAGTGAGTCTAGAGGTTTTAAGTGGTTTTCAGAAAGAAAGGAGGAGGAAGTTTGTGAAGATGTATAAAACATGAAAATATTTTAGGATTTTTAGTAACATCTCTCTTTACAAAATATGTTATTTGTTCCAAACATTCATTTAAAGTTCTATGTCTCTATACCCCCAAGATCTCTAAGCTATCCAAAGAACTGATAATACTTATATTCATTTGGATTAAACTGCCATGTTATAATTCTAAGGAATGGCTGATTTTTGTGCATGTTGACTGCTAAAATTGATATATGCTCCTATAGAAAATGTATTTTAACAAAATACCACTTTGCTTTGAAAACATTATAACTAAACAAAATCACTGATAATTTCTTTTTGTTATAAATGTTGACAACTAGCTAGCGATCTTAGTTAGCAGTTAAATAAAATATAATAAAAATTAAAATATTGGATGTGTTCCAACCTTCAGAGTGTCTTTTTATATTCACAGGCAAATTTTACCATACTAATTTTATGTTTTGAAATGAATAAATACTGCATAATGTCATAATCTATACTGCTGACATAAACTTCAGCACTGCTGTCAACACTATTGTAAGGGCCAGGGAAATAGCTCAGTAGAATAGGTGTTTGCCTGGCAAGCGCAAGGGCCTGAGTTCAATCTCTGCTCCCCCCCACACACAACCAGAAAGACCATGCTTATGCCCTGTGTATTTTAAATAGACAGATATGAAGAGGAAGAAGTGTGAAATGTGCTTGTGCTGTAAAGTAGCCAGTGACTAATTCTCATATGTTTATCTACTGAGCTTTGCAGAAGTACTCCCGTGCTCTCTGAGGCCCTCAAGCTTCTTTTGACACTTGCTATTTGTGATAGGAGATGATTGCCAGTGTGGTTGTTAAAGCAGCTTATTTATTTTACTGAAATGAGTTAAATATTTCTTGTAAACATATGGAAACAAAAATAGAACTCTGAAATGCTAGAGTTACTACAGAAATATTATCTCTTTGGGTGCAATTTCCTAATATGACATATTTATTCATCCTCACAGTGACTATGGTGAACTATATTGTTATATTAACAGCCAAACAAAAAGCTAATTAAAAGGAGGATTCCCCTAAGACCTCATTGGTACAGCACATTTGTATCAGTTTGGAGTGAGAATCTATTGTTTCAGTAGCATTCGCCTTTGCCAATTCCAGTAACCATGGAGTAGGTTAATTCAGTCCCCTGTGTCTTTGTGGTATCTGTCTCTATCAGTGCTGGCAATATGTTAAGAGACTGAAAAGATCAGAGAAAAAAGGAAAAGTTTAGAAGCTGAAGCTCCTGGCAATATTCATTAAAGGGCATGGCTCAGAAGTGGAAAAGCTCATCACAGAGCCACAGCGAGCACTGCGCTACAGGACTCCGGTACTTTCCCAGAAAATGTGGCTGCTCCAGGCACTCTTTGATTTCAGATCACCAGCCAAAGCAGGACACCAAAGGCTAGAGAGATCAAGAAAAACTGATCTGTCAGCAGCCAAAATGACCCCATAATCTTTTCCTCCTTGAAAATTCTTTAGAAGCTGTGAAAATACTCAGTAAAAAGGAATCTGGTAGAAATCTTTTTTCCCAAGATTCTTCCAAGACACTCACCATTCAATCAACATCTGAGAAATATTTGTTCATGGATACTCACAGAAAGTAATTAGAAAAATATCACTTGTTTACAGTGTGAAAAGAACTGCAAGGGGGCGATCAAAATGTATAGTGCATGTTAAAATGTAAAAAATACAGTAAAAGGCACAATGCTATGAAGAGCCTTCAATATAGTCCTGTTCACTTCAAACCCACTCACCCATTCTTCCTGCTACTTTCTGAAGTAGATCTGACAGCTTCCTTTCATGAGTGCCTTTATAAAGTGTGATAAAAAAAAATAAAATGAATTCTGCTGCCAAGGCCCATCCAGTGGAAAGGTAAACTCATAAAAATAGCAAGGCTTGGGCCCGGCAGGATGGCTCAGCGGTCTAAAGCGCCTGCTTAGGAAGGCTTAGGCGGCTGCAGGGACCGCAGTTCAATCCCCGGCACCACATGCTGTGCCAGCCCTGCCCTGAGGGCAGGCTGAGCCAGCCATAAAATAAATAAATAAACAAACAAAAGTTCTGAAAAAAGGAAAAAATAAAATTAAAAAAAAATAGCAAGGCTTGTCTTTATCCCCTTGTTCCCTGAGCATGGCATAATGCAACTTCTGACTCTTCTTCAGTGTCAGAATGACCATAAAAGATGAATGTTTAAAAGGATTGAGGACACAGAGGCAGCCACTACAGTGTAACTAAAGATTCATGGGGAAAAAAAAAAGGAACATGGCCTGACGTGTTTAAAAACCATGGTAAGAGTGACGGGATAAATGCATTTGAAGAGAGAAAGGGGAGAGTGAGTGTATCTTTTATTCTAATAATACTTTCTTAAAAATTTAAGCATTCATCCTATTTTCCATGCAGGTACTTTAAATGGATAGTTCTCTTCAATTATCATACAAACACCGTCAAACAGGTACTGTTAATTCTATTTTACAAACGATGAAAGCAAAGTGAAATGAAAGTAAGTGACTAGGCAAAGACTAGACTGCAATAGATAACAAAGGTGACTTTAAATCATGTAGTCTAGTGTTGATGATAATTAATATTTTAATTAACATATTCAACATGTCTTACTCATTTCCTTCATTGTAAGGGCACAGCATTTCATAGCCATAGTTTAAAGGAAGAAAGGTTCATTGCAGCATGGCAGAGAGAGGCTGCACAGAGCCTGGGCCTGGAGAATAGACTGTTCTCAAAGGAGAAGGGAGGGAGAGAAAATTTTCCAGATCATGTGTCCAGCTTCACCTCCCTACCATGTATTTAGCTATAAGCTCATCTATGAACTTGTCCACTTATGAGTATCATACCCCCATGACTCAGTCACTACCAGGAAACTTACCTATGAGCAAGTGAAGATTTGGGGGATATCTAAATATAAACTACAAACATAGGGCTACCCAAATAATTGAGCGGATTAAAGTGCCTGCAAGCAAGTACAGGGGCCCAGGGTTTGATCTCCAGGCCTGCCATGCTGGCCACATCCCTGGAGCATGTTGAGATGGCAATTGAGACTGGACCATGGTGGCATGTGCCTGTAATTCCAGCTCTTGGCAGGCTGTAAATAAGCGGGTCACTATGAGTCCAATCTAATACTGAGAACCTGAACACCCTGTAGATGCTTCCCATAATAAATAAATAGCTAAATAAACTATAACCCATTTTATGAAAGTAATATGAAAACATAGCAATTAAAATCCTTGTCTCTCCAATCTCAACTAAAAGATCTATTCTTTACTATAAATGTCCCCTAAAAAGCTTACTTGTGCTATATAGAAGCAACCATTGAAAAATGTTATTAACAAATTATAATTTGTATTTAATACATTTGGTTTAAGAATATCATTTTACGATCAGCAAGATAGCTCAGAAAACTAAAGTACCTCCTTAGGCAAGCTTAGGTACGGACAGGGACCACAGTTGGGTCCCTGGCACCACATGCTGTGCAAGCCCTCCCCACAGGGCTGGCTGAACAGACCAGAGTCCAGGGGTAGTGGCACACACCTGTAAACCCAGAGCTAGAGAGGCTGAAAGCAGGAGGATCACCATGAGTCTGAGCTGCATAGTGAGACCCTACAAAAACCAAATACATAAACAAAAGAATACCATTATAGCTTTGATGTTCTCTTTATCATGTAATATTCTTTATGCAAATCTATTTTAATTATGTATTCATGGAGTCTTTTATAAAAATAAATAGACCTTTCCTATTGGCAATGTGTTATTCTTCAGGAAGATAATCTTGGAAATGGTTCCTTTGTGTTTTAGAGCAGAAGATGGTTGTGTTAGGCAAATCTTGTACATTACCGAAGCATGACTGTGAGAGTCCATACTACAGAAGAAATCCACTTGCTCAGTTGGAGTGTAATTCATTCTTGTACAAGTGGCAGCAGTGGAAAAACTTAGGGAGAAAATTCTCTAAAACTATAGCAAGAGAGAAATACAAATACTTGTTTTAATACCTGTGAGTAGTCAAATGGATTAAAACTGAAAATAAAATTGTTTTATAAAAAGCACTACCCTTAGATAGAATTTAAATAAAACAGATATCAAATACATGTAGGGATGATTTTTTTTCAAATGTATTATTATGTTTCTTTTTCCTATCTTACTAATGACAATACAAGAATTAACCCATGGTGTGAATTGGATTTTACACATTTTATTAAAGAAGTAGTATTATTGTGTTACTTTTAAATATGAATGTCACTAATTTAAACTGAGCCTCTTTGCAAAACTATTTCAAACTTATGGAAAAGCATAAATATTTAGGTCATAGCTAGGCACACTAACAACAGCATTATCTTGCCACCAAGTGGTAGTTTCTGAATTGCATTGTAAAAGCCTGTCTTTTCTCATAAGTTTATCTTTTGTATCATCTTTACTTTGCTAAAATTGTTGAACCCATTGTAAAGATGAAAATAAGAGAAGCTAATAATCTATGTTTTCCAAAAAAAAAAAAAAAAAGAAGTATTCAGTGTAGCTCACTTATGATAAAAAGGAATTGGCGTGTCTTTTCTTGTTTGTTTAATTTGAATTCCATCAGGCTTTAAAATGTCCAGGATCAACAGAAGTGGATTAGGGGTGAGTACTCTAAGAGCTTTAGTTCATGAGAAGGTAGAATTTTCATTCTCCCCATTCATCTGTTAAGTTTTCAACTTGATCCCAGAAAGTGTTATGATGAGGTGTTAGGCCCCAGTACTCTTACGTGTGAGCCAGAGTGGGTGTAGGCAAAGATGAGGTTAGGGTACAGTCTCAGTGACTGACACTTGTTCACGTGAGAAGAAGTAAATGAGGACACAGAGATCAGAACAGGCAGCTGGCAGGCAAGTACAGAAGGGAAGAGCCCTGAGAGGACTCAAACAGAGACTGGGGAGATGTATCCACCAGCTGAGAAATATCAAGGATTGCCTGTAGGCACCAGAAGGTGAGAAAGACAAGGAAGGATTCCTCTTGAGAGGCTTCAGAAGGTTCTGCTGACACCTTGCTTTCTCATTTCCTGACTCCAGACCTGTGATTCAGTGAGATTCTATTGTTTTTAGTTCACTTATTTTTGTGGCAGGGAAGCCATAGAAAAATTAATATAATGTAAAATATTTCATTCAACAAAGCACCCAGGCCCAGCTTGTAACTGGGATTGTCCAGGGCCTGCCTGAAACTCATTGGCCTCAGCACACAAGGCCAGCTTGTGTTTGAGACCACCTAGGGCCCACTAGAAACTCATTTGACCCAGCACCCAGATCCAGTATGTGAGTGAAACTTCATGCATCAGACAGGCCCAATGTGAACCACGCAGCCGAACTCCCTACAGAGAGGCTAGAGTCAAGACCCACTCTATTGATCCAGTAGCAGAACATAATGCCAGAGTGGCATAGCAGGTTCACCTCCAAAGGCAGCAGCAAGGAGAAGTAGAGCACAGCAGCCAGACCCAAGCCACACCCACCTGAATGACTTTGAACTTGGTAGATCCAGAGCTGGTGCTAAGGTAAGAACTCTAACAAAGCTCTACAAAAAAGGTTAGAAAAATGCTATACAAAATGACAGAGAAAAGGAGCAAAATGCAATCTCAGGCCCTGAGCACAGCCAGAACAAATGCAAGAGACAATAGCATAGAAGAAATTGGAAACCACACACCTGAAATCTCTGAAATAACAGTGGCTGAAGTAAAGAAACAAGTGCAGAAAAGTATAGACGAAATTAGATCAGAAATAGTTTCTGAAGTAAAAAAAGAAATCATGACTATAATGAAAAAAGTACTAAGTGCTTCTAAAGAAGACACTGATAAAAAAAGTAGAGAGGAATAGAAAAATGATGGAATCCTTTAATGAGTAACATAGGAAAGAAATAGAATACATGAAGCAGATTCAAAGTGCTGTACAGGAACTTAAAACCCCAATCATGAGCTGGCAAAACCAATTCGATGAAAGTGAAAATAGACTTTCAGACCTTGAAGACGCCATTATAGCTAGTGTAAAGGTAAGACAAGAGTTCTTAAAAACAAGTAGGATACAGAAAGAAATAATTCAACATCTGCAAGATGGTGTAAAGATGAAGAACATAAGACTAATAGGTATCATTGACAAATAAAGACTCTGTACAAATGATATAAAAAGAATATGGGCAGAAGTGATAAAAGAAAACTTCCCAAATGTGGGGAAATAATCTGATATTCAGGTAACCAAAGCATATAGAACTCCAAATGACATCAACGCAATTAAAACCACACACAGACATTTAATAATCAAGATCACAGAAATTCATCATAGAAACAGTATACTAAAAGCCACTAGAGAAGAGAAAGAGATCACATGTAAAAGAAAACCCATTGGAATAACAGCAGACTTCTGTTTGCAAACCTATAAGTGAAGAAGAGTATGGAGCAAAGTACTTCAACTCTTACAAGAAAACAAATTCCAACCTAGACTGATGTAACCTAAAAAACTCTCTTTCAAATATAATGGAGAAGTGAAACACTTCCATGACAAAGAACAACTAAAGAATTTCATGATGACAAAGCCAACCCTACACAGACTACTAAAATATATTCTGGAGAGGGGTCAAAATGACCACAAGTCCACAAACAAGAATGGAAATAACACACCAAACGTGGCAACAAATTATGCACTGGAGAAAAAGAGATATGTACCCTGTGGGTCATGATTCTGTCCAAGTCTACAAGGGGGATATCAACAAAATAGCAGCAGCTCAATCCTACAAGTGACATCTGCTCATGACTAAGTGTCATGGACACCGTACATGTACATGGGATAACTAGAACTTTGTGTGATATCTTATCCCCTAACTGTTAGAAGTTCTGGTCATATATTTGCCATTCCAATCTTTATCTTATGTGTGTTCTTAGTAATTCTTTACTATCATGAAGATTTTCTCTTAGTTGATGTTTTTGTTCATATTAACCTATTCAAATACTACTTGAGTACTCTGAATGGGTCACAGATTTGTACATATGATACACCTTCTGGTCTCTTAATTGGACTCAGAATTTCATTTTAATTTTGGAATATTGTTTTGAAATATTTAATTTATTTTAATGAATTTATATTTAATTAGTTCTCTGAATATTATTTAATTTTTATTTTTATTTTATGATTTATACTGTATCTGAATTACAATCTACTTATAAGGCATGGTATGATATTTTCTCCTAGTATTAGCAATTTTAAGAAGTGTGTTTTCATTTTCCACTTACTTTATATTACTTCTTCCTTGTCTTTTACACACAGACACATAAACACACACATATGTGTATGAAAGAATATGTTTATTATCTAACGTAAGATTGATAACTGTTCTCTAGAAATCATAAATGATCTTTTCATTAGGTTGGTCTAATATTATATTTTACATAGTCCTGCATAACTACCATTTTGAGAGCTCTTTATTCTTTATCCAGGAAAATCCAGCAATTTCTCTTGCCTTCTGGATTATGGTCTTTGTTATTTCTATGTGCTATGTCTGGAGATATTAGAATATTTTGAGTGAAATATTTTGCTTTTAGTTTTGAAAGGTATGTTTGCTAAGTATAAATTTCAATGAAGACAAATTTTTTTAGTCCTTTAAATTAATTACCCCTTGCTCTTTCTATTTTTCTAATATGGAGCAAGATGTTATTTAATTTTGCTCCCCACAGCTAATTTTTTATGTGTATACTTTAATGATCTTTTTTCTTTACAATTAGTTTTAGACAATTTCATTTTTGTGTATCTTGCTATGATTTTATTCATATTTCTTGTGCAAAAGCTTCATTTTTCTTAGAAATATGCTATAATTTCAGCTAAATTTAAGGATTTTAAATATTTAAATATTGATTGATTACCCCTTTCTACTTCGAAAATTCTAATTCTATTATTATAAGTTTCTTGATTTTTTTTTTTTATTATGACCAGTTCAGCTTGCCCTGGGAGTGGAGCTGACACAGCATGTGGTGCCAGGGATCGAGCCTGGTTCCTGCAGTTGCCTAAGCCGGCCTAAGCAGGTGCTTTAGACAGCTGAATCATCTTTTAGCCACTAAGTTTCTTAATTTTATCATAGTCAACTATTGTATGACTAATCTGCAAATTGTTTCTTTTTCATTTTTATTTTAGGTAATTTTTATTATTATATTCAAGTTTGTAAATAATTTACAATATGCAATCTATTAATCTTATTTCTCTAAAATTCAATTTGTCTACATCTTATATATTTTACATGCCAATATTTGTCTTTAATTTTAATATGCTATATGATTATTGATTTTCAATAAAGTTAAAAAAATAAAATAAAGTAAAATACCTTTTCTAGATAACTAGTTAGAATGATGTTGAGAGAGCAAACATTTACGGAGCTCTTATACTTATCTGAGGTCTCCCAGAGAGACAAACCTTTACCAAATTCTCAGTATACAGATATATCTAAAGATAAAAAACAACTTTTATTACTTCTTTTTTAATATTTTAACCAATTTTGCATTTTTGTATCTGGAATTCTATATCACTAATTTGAAAAAGTACAAGATAGTATTAAAACAGAAAAATTACAAATGACATGGAATTTCACTTAACAACACAATATGAATTTCACAGTATTTGTTGTAATGCACGGCGTTGTCTACCAAGTAGTTCTGAACCACTAATGTGAAGAAAATACTGTTCCATACAACAACCATTGTTGAATTCCTATCATTGTTTTGTAAAATTCTAAATTCTTTGTCATTTTTTTTTTTTTTTTACTATTTTTTAATTTTCAAACAAAATAGATGTAAAACTAACAAAAAGTTTTAGATTCAGGAATGGCAAAGTCAGAGTTAAGAATAAACAAATAGCAGAAACAAAAAAAGCAATCGATGTCACTGTCTGTGTTGACTAACTGGCTTGCTCCTGAGGAAGAAGGAAACTTTTTCTGCTTTGATTACAAGAAGTCGTTTTGCAGTTTAAAGCCAAGCAGTACTGTGGACAGAAATCCATGGCCCTATAAAGATCAAGAGCTAAGGATGCATCTTATGTGAAGACTGTTTCTCAAAAAAAAAAAAAAAAAAAAAAAACCAGAAGTTTCTAGATCCTTGAGAAGACAGTGCAGGACATGTCAGGGTGCAAGGTTCCTGCTGTTGTCTACATCTTAAAGCACAGAAAACAATATGCAGTTGAGGACCCTACAGAATATTCGGAGAAAATCACCTCTGAGAAGGAGATTCTGAAGGTCTTGGTGGTGGCATAGGGGCAGAGGGAAGTTTATGTTTAGATAAGCTGAGGGAATGTGGGTCCCTAATGCTTATTTCTTCTTTTCCAACTAGAAGAACAGAATTTTCCCTGAACTAAGATAATATACTCTGTTAGGCTTTTTGATGCACCAGAGAAGCAGAATTAAAAGAGGGTGGGGGGTTATTGACAGTGAGAACACAGAGAAAATTGAGCGGTATGGCAAGAATCCTCTGACTTGAGACAAAAGAATGATGAGATTTTATGGACTTTCGCTGGGGGTGAAGCTCGAGGAGCAGGCTCAGTGACACCTGTGATGTAAGGGGCTCACTGGGGCTCTTAGGTGTGCCAGAGGAAAAGTAAAAGGAACCATATTGAAGGATAGGGAGGGGAAGAAGGAGAAAGTAGTCATTAGAAAGATGAGCTTTTGTTTTGGGGATTCAGCCTTGAATTGAGGGCCATAAGTTGAGCGTTTGGCCATTCTTATCATCACCACTACTGCCTTAGCCTTTAAACTTGATTCTGAAATTACATTAGAAACAGCACACACCTAAAAGACCAGAATAATTCTATCACTTTGCAAATTAAAGTACTTCATTATTTCCAGGTGTTGAGAAGCTCTAACATATAATTGGAGTACTTCTAATATTTGCAAGACCAATTTCACCCTTTACGAGGTACAGAACATGACAGAAACTGACCTCAGAGATTCCATATTCTTTCTATCACATCTCTATTGTTAACCAGGCCTATGACTTTGAGCAATTACATTTATGAGGACAGGACTATTTAATCACCAATTAAAGTTAAATTTCAGAGGGAAGCTCCTTGTTTTCAGTTCCGTGGTTTATTTTGGTGAGGAGGCATGCCAGCATAAATATTTCCTTTTTTGCTCTCTTTTTCTAGTTGAATATACTCCTAATGATATAAAAATATAGTAGCAGAAAGATCACTATACTTATATAACATTTTCAGGGACTTGTTTTTGCTTTATTCCTGTAAAGTTTGCTGAGAAACAGAAATGTCACATGTAGCTATCCCTCAGGCAGTTTTTCTTGGGTCCTAATTACCTAAGCCATTAAAGGTGTTATTTTGACTATTGCCTGTGGGTATTTGTGTTAAAATTTTCAAGAGAACTGAGGCAACAGTAAAGGTCCTAACCCTTACGTGCTAATACACTTACTGTAGAAACATCCTAAGATCTCTTGAGTAAAGTCTCTTTACACATGTTAGTATTGATTACGTATAGTGCTTCTCCAAATATTTTTAATTTTTAAATATAAGAAGAAAATAGCAGAATTACATATAGGTATACATCTTAGAACTTTATTTCTCTACAACCTATTAAAGTAAAATTTCAAAATCAGAGCATAAGTATCATGTATGTGTCTGACATTCTGATTACATCAGGATACTGTTAAAATGTTGCAAATCACTGCCAATCTTAAGTTGTTTAAAGGAGCCCAAGAAATAATTTAAATTAAACAACCAGGAAAATGGCAATTATTCCAGCCCACAGACAATGATGCTTTGAAATAGTATCTCCAGATGCTATTAATGGCTCTGATATTGGAACAATTTTGAAACCAACATTGAAACACTGAGTGACTTATAATAGCCAGGAGTGTGTGTTTGTCTGCTTTGTGCTTTTACCTTTCCCAGGACAACATCTATGTCCTTAATATCTCACCCTCGAGTGTAAATTCAAATTAGTAAGACTCATAAAGGTATTGTCCACAAGTTATATGGTTTCTCATATAAATTTTATAATTTTAGTGATATAAAATATAAATGTACAGCAGCATGAAAATGTAACTGAATTAGTTATATCCTGATTTGCCATATGACAATACGATATATGTTTCCTAGTGATAAACAACACAAATGACAGGTTTTTAAATACTAGATATTATGACTTTCATATTTGCATAGCAGATTACTTTTATCCAGTGGGTAGGATAAAAGTGTGAGCTATACTCTAAGAAAAACTGAAGATCACATGGGTAAATTTGGGTCATTACCTTATGTTTTACTACATGAGTATGCTATAAAGCAGCAACCTCCTATGTCACACTAAACTAACAAAACCTCATTCTAAACAGAATATACAAGCAAAGCCTAAGGAAATTGTCACAATTTACCTGATTTTCTGCAGGTAAATTGGAGATTTGGCTTTGAAACTTCAGAGATAACTAGATGGTTCTATGATCAATTTTTACATATCCATTTCTCAGGACAAAAAAAAAAAAATTGTGGCTAAACACATCTCAGAGAGGATTTCTTCTTGAAAACTTTATATCACCAAAGATAAGGTGCTGAGTGTGTTTACAGTTGTGTCTGCATCCTCGACTCTGTTTCACTGATCATCAGGTCTATTTTATTTTTCCAGTGCCACGCAGGTCATCAACTAATTTCAAGACAGCAATACACAATGTAGCAACTGTTGTTGAATTTCAGTTATTTTGTTTACTGAAATCCTGTATCATTTCTAATGCTATTTTTGCTATTGTTTCTTTAAAAAAATAAAAATTTAGATTACCTAATGAAAAATGCAGCTTAAATAGTCTTCAAGTAAATAGTGCATCTTATAAGGTAGTTTCTGACAGCAGAAAGAACAATAACACTTACTCGATATTTTTACCTGCCAAGCACCATCTTAAATTCTTTATATATTTTATCTCATAAAATTCTGTGGCAATTTTATGAAATAATTATTTTTAATGTCACTCTGTGACAGATGAGGGAACTATAAGAAGATATTAGGCAACTTTTCTAGGACCAGAGTTGGTAAATGGGAAAAATAAAAAAAACTTCAGGAGCTCCAAATACATAGCTTTCTCTGCCACATCAACTGCATTCTGACTTAGGGTGGCCTGAAGCTAATGCAGCACTACTCAATGAGGAAAACATCATCTAAAGGGGCCAATGTAATTGCAACATTTGATTAAACACTTATTAAATAATGGGCCAAGCACTGAAGTATTTTTTTTTAAATCCTGAAATATAAGCCACCATCCTTGGCCAGGGTAAGGGGCACAAGCAGAGCCTTAGAATTACTGGTGAGAACTCCTCACCAACCATCTCAGTTAGCTCCCTATCTTGTGGTAAAGTGACCAAAAGGCAAATGCTTTCACAAAGGGACACAGACCTACCAACACATCTCTTGCATTATCACCTTGATTCTGTACACAAATCATACAAAATCTTAGTGGTTCTGAATGATCCTGCATTTGAAAAATTCAGTCCATTTGCAGGATACAAAAATCACTTTTCACAAAACAGTAGCATTTTTGAGCACCTATAATAAGGTTGCTGAGAAAGGAATCATGAAAGCAATCCCATTCACAATAGCTGAAATAAAATAAAATAGGAACAAATTCAAGTATGCAATAAGAAAGATTGTTCTGATGAATATTACAAAGTCCTGATGGAAGAAACTGAGGCTTACAAAAATAGAACAAAACCATACAGACAATGCTAGGATTCTGATCTAAAATATTGTCCAAATTTGTGTGTGTTTGGAAGGTGACTGGACCATGGGGTACTGTATTTGTGGTCCATTCACCCACTAATGAGTTCAGTAGGTGAATATATCATTAGGAAGCAGGGCCTGCTGGGAGGGCTTCTATCAGGAAACATGGAGGCTTGACCCCAGCCCCATTACCGTCTCTCTACTTCCTGACTACTACAAAAGGAGTGGCTTTCCTCTACCATGTTTTCCACCATGCTTTTCTACCTCGTGCCCTCAGTAAACTAAATTAAAGCTCTTGTCCTTTAGGTTTTGAGTGCTAGTGTTGCATTCCAACATGAAAAAGTTGATAAATACAGACATCTGTTTGCCTGGATTGGAAGAATTAATATTGTTGAAATGTCCATGCTATCCAATGTGATTTACAGATTCACTGCTATGCTCTGCCAAAATACCAATGGCATTTATCAAAAACTTGAAGAAACAATTCCAAAATGTATGTAGAAAAGATCCTACATGAAAAATGTCATTTCCATATGCTGTAGTGATAATTCCACATCTGGATTTAGTGTTAATAAAATTTCTACAGAACCAGAATTTCAACATTTTTCTAGTAGGCTACAGCCAAGCTGATTTTGCATATATCTTAGCTTTTGTTTGACTTCTCCTATATTAAAGTTCTTCAGTGCTTTCCAGAGTAGGTTAGCTTCCTTACCACTTAGCCAAACTATGAATAAACACGCATTTCCTTTTTCTTGTTTTGTATTTAATGCTAAGGATGTAATTCAGGGCCTGTAGTGCTATATCTACAGGCCAAACCACGGTGGTGTGCTACACCACACTGCTACATCACCATTCCTTCCTGCCTTTTCTTTTTGTCTTTTTTGGAAGGGTGTGGAGGTCATATTGGGCTTAAACATGCAATTCCCCTGGCTCAGCTTCCCAGAGTCCTGGGATTTCAGGGAAGCACAATTACACCCAGTTTCATATTTCTACTTTTAGGGGCTTCTTTTGTATTCTTGATTGCTTGTAGGTGAATGAATCATGGTAATTGAGACTCTGATTCAGGCCTCTGACCTGGTTGCAGGAAACATGAATACTCAAAATTCAAGTGAAAAGGACAAAAATAGAGGCATCATATTATGTTTTTTTTTCCAAAACACACAATAAAGATAAATTAATCAAAACAGTTTTGGCATAAAAAAGGCACTCTCCAATGGCAAAAAGCATAGTGTAAAGATGCAATGCATACATTTATAGCCAATAAATTTTCACATACACACAAATACATACATATGCAAAAACAGCCTCTCTCATAGATGTGACAGAAAAATAGATATTCACATGCAGTAAGAAGATTGAAACTTGGCCCTTATGACTCACCCTATACAAAAAATAATTCCTACTGAAACAAAGACATACATATATATAAAGCCAGAAATATAAATCTGTGGGGAAAAAAACTTACAAATAAAATTTTAAGACATTGGTTCAGGAAGACAGCTAAGTGGTATAATATCTGCCTGGAAATTATAAGGTCCTGGATTCGATCCCTCATAGTTTTATATGCTGGAATAATAAGTATAGCATATGCTAGGGGGATAATTTACAAAAAATAATTAAGACATTATATATAGCAATTATTTTTTTATATGATGCCTGTGTCTTAATTAATTTTTCTTGTGGAGACAAACACCCAACACCCAAAGTCAAAGGAAAAAAGATTTACTTAGATCATAGTTTTTAGAGAGTTTAGTCCATTTTCAGTTGACTCCAGGGTAGGGTGGCATGGCAGACAGAATCCCAGAAGAGAAATAGTTCATGGCCAACAGATGACAGGAAAGCAAGCTAGAGTTAGCCACAGCTCTATCTCTTATATCTGATCAAGGGTGCTTAAGGCAGGTAGCACTCATGCGTTTTATCCTAGAGCCCTTGAGACTAGCATTACCATGAATCAATTGTGGCACCACACCCTCTAGATCTAACTGCTCTGAGAAAACAAAAAGAATAAAAAAACCTATGACTGCATGACGCTATATAGGGATATTTAGACACGAGCCATAAACCTTCTGAAGGAAAATAGATATATTGGATTACATAAAATCAGAAAGTTTCTGGACAGCAATTGAAGCAATCAATATATTAAGGAGACAACCTTAAACATGTGGAAAATATTTCACAAACCATTCATGTGAGAAAAGATTAATATCAACAATAGAGGAAAAATAAAATTCAGCTCCAAAAATTCACAACAAATGAAGTTATACATGGGTAAATGATCTGGTAGACACAGCTAAAAAGGGCAAGAAAAATTTGAACTCTCACCATAATTATGAGGAAATTGTTGATCATTGTTAGCCACTGGGAAATGCAAAGCAAAACCACTGTTATGGTTTCTATCCAGGTGTCTCCTCAAAGACCTGTACCTGGGCTTTGGGGAGGTGACTGGATCACGTGCGTGACTTTGGATTAGTCAGCAGAGGGCTTGCACTGGGGGTGGTCTTGAGAGGTGAAGCCAAAGTCTGAAGAAGTGAAATGTCAGCTAGACTGATTGAATTATTGAATTACTAACCAGTAATTGAATTATTGAATTATTAACCACTCAGTGTACTCATTATCATATTATCACACTATGTCCCATATAAATGTACAACTAAAATAATAATGACAGTTTTATCAAAAGAAAGCAGGAATGCATTTGAATTTTAACCTAAAATAAATTATCATTACAATGACTTTAAAAATCTAGACCAGGGGCTGGGGAGATAGCTCAGCAGTCTAAGTGCCTGTCTGGCAAGTGCAGGGACCTGGGTTAATTTCCTAGTGCCACATACTGTGTACGCCCAGGAACCACAGGCGTGAAAGCCAGTCACCAAAGTGGATGTGTTGGCACACACCTGTAACCCCGGCACTGGGCAGGTGAGGACAGGAGGATCACAAGTCTGAGTGGCATAGTGAGACCCTGTACCAAATACATAAGCAATTTTTTAAGTGATTAAAAGACTCTGGATCATATATCTTCATATTTTGTGTGAGGAGGAATCTCATATGATAAAAAGTACAATAGTATCTAACAGGGGTTAGTTAGGCAAAAGTGTCAAAAAGAAAAATGTGGAAGAAAACCATGAAGAAACTAGTCACACAGAAGTGCGAGACCTACAGCTCACAGGCTGTTTCTGTCACTGAAAGCTTTGAAAAGCTCTGCATCAGTGGGCTAGCTGAGCTCTCCTGTTTTCATTTTACCAATATAACATGTAAGCTTTACTATGAGAAAATTGAAACAACTTAAATAGCTTATTACAAAATTCAATGTGGATTGTACTATCGCAAAATATGATTCATTCTGTTCAGTGACAGTATGAATTTACACTGAGGAAAATAGAGGAAAAAACACTTTGCTCTTATGGAAGAGTATGGTCTCACAATGGGAAGGTATTTTGAGATATGTTCATGGGACTCTAGGATTCTCTAACTATTCTGAGAATCTTCAAGGATAAAAGGTATAGCTAATCCATCTTCATGCAGAATGATGCAAAACTTTCTTCATTAAACAGAAGAAGTAAGGCCGGTGAGATGGTTCAGCAGTCAAAAGTGTCTGCTTAGGAAAGCTTAGGCAACTGCAGGGACCACTGTAAGATTCCTGGCACCACATACTGAGCCAGTGCCACCCCGGAGCAGGCCGGGCTGGCCATAAAAAGTAAAATAAAATAAAATAAAATAAAATAAAATAAAATAACAAGAAATAGTAAAAGAAGTAAGGAAAAGAGAGAAACAAAGAAGGAAGAGGGAGAGGGAAGGAAAGAAGGAAGAAAAGGAAGGAAGGAGGGAGGAAGGAAGCAAGTGAGGGAGGAAGGGAGGGAGGGAGAGAGAGAGGAAGGAAATGAGGGAGGGAGGGAGGGATGGGGGAGGAGGAATGGAGGGAGGAAAAGGGAAGGGAAAGGAAGGAGTGAAGGAAGGAAGGAAGGAAGAGAGGAAGGAAGGAAGGAAAGGAGAGACAGAATTATACTGAAGTTGTCCTGAATTGCCCAATAACTTTCTGTGGAGTTCTGGATGGAAAGAATGTTACTTATGTCATTTTGGCATCTTTGTTCACTCAACTTGCCAGTCAGTTTTAAACGTGTATGAACTAAAGGAGGAAAATAAAAGTTATCTGGTAAGATAGTCATTACTATGACTGGGCCATTTGTACTAGAAATGGGGAAGTTCCTTAGAGAATAAAACTTCTGACTTTGAAACTCAGATCTGGCTTTGAGCCCATATGATGCCTGGAACGATTGTGTGGCCCCTAGAAAACATCTGAAACTTACTTAGTCTCAGCTTTACATTTTTAGACTTGCAGGGGGCTGGGGAGATAGCTCAGTAGAATAAGTGCTTGCCTGGAAAGTGCAAGGGTCTGAGTTCAATCCCTTGTTCTTCCAACAAAAAGAAAGAAAGGAAGGAAGGAAGGAAGGAAGGAAGGAAGGAAGGAAGGAAGGAAGGAAGAAAGAAAGAAAGAGAAATAATATTTTTAGACAGGCAATGAGATCTACTTTTAAAAAATCATATAGAAGTATATACAACATATATCCAAAATGACTATCATTGTCTGCATCATACAGCATACAGTGTACATTACTAAATACACCAGATTTTCTGCTATTTTGGTGTGTTCTAGAGAATATTACTTTTATGGTTTACATGTGTTTGGCTATAATATTCTGAGAAAATGCTCTGTAATAGAATGGGTGCTTAAATTTATTCTTAGTCCTACTGAGTATCAAACTACTACATAACTATGGGCTATTCCATGAATTACAGATTTCACTGCTCATCTGAAGGGCAGACTCCAAAGTATTCTCTTTATGGGCAGACGTTCTTGCGTGCTTTGTTAAACACAAGCATCCCAACCAATGTCATCCCTGTGTACATATTAGGCACTTTCTTCTGTGTTCGCACTCCTTTATGCCTGAGAACAAATTCCAATGGTAGAGTGTCACTACATGAAACCTCTCCATAAGTATGAGAAAGCCAAGATATGGCCTTGACTGCACAATCAATGTACTCCATTTTATGCAGGTAGTAAGAAATAGAATGTTCTGCCTTTGTAAGAATAAAGGCAAATAATCATGTAATTACATAAATAATTATAATTAAAATCAAAGAGACTATTTATAATCCTCAATTATGAACATGTGGTAAAAACAGACTTCCATGACATTTCTTTATAAGATACAGAACACTAGCACACTAAAGTGAGAGGTAGACATAGATCAAGAGACAAAACAAAACAAAAAAATTCTTTGCAGTACTCAGAGATGAGGAAGTATTCAAAAGCTGAACCATAATATATTTTTGCAATGCATTTTCCCTGATCAGTTTACTCAGTCATGCACGATTAATTCTTTTTCTGTCAGATCAGGCAGCCTATAAGTTGGAATGATAATAGCTTATTTTAAAAAAATATATCAGGCATGCTGTGATTGTGAGGAATTTTTAGCTGTCTAAAGATTGTGGAAATTCTGTCATTTGTGCACCTTTCAAAAAATTAAAAGCAGGAAAAAGTTAGAATAAAAGAATACAAAATTATTCGGCTATGTTAAGAAAATTTTAGTAGCCAGAAAAATTATACCATCTCTCCTTAGGAGTTCACTGAATGATCCAAAACCAACTTTCCACTTTTAATAATGAGAAAAATAAAAGAAGAAAAAGAAAGAAAAGAAAAAGAAAGAACAGATTCTACTCATACACTAATATAACAATTAGCAATATTGAGTTTACAGGGTTTCTTTTTCTTTCAAACCAACTCATCCCAAAACCCAAGTTCATCAAAATTTGAATATATCATTGCTTCCTTTCATATGTATTGCTTCCATCAATTTAAAAAAAAATACAAAGCTCTTTCCTTCAAATCTTTTGTAATTTTTCTGTGTCATCACAAGTTGAACTTTTACTACACCCTCTCACTTTTATAGAAACCACACATTTTTATTTTAAGACATTAGCTCCTTTTACTTCTGATAATCAAAACCTGAATTAGTGATGAAAATATGCATACGATCTTTAATGTACTTTAGCACTTACTCAATGACTTTGGTCTGAACTATAGCCTCAGCCAGTCTTATTAATTGCAATGCAACTGTAATGCTGAGCTTGTGTTAGCTATCAATGGAGACAACAGATGTAAAATTAGGTCTGTCTTATGTAGACTGAAGTAGCTCACAAATATATACTGTATATACTCCTGCAACTTTGCATATGTATTTACATATAGAAAATTGGAAATTAAACAAAACTGGTTTTATTTCCTATTGCTGCATAGCAAATTACTGTAAGTTTTGCACATTTGTGTAACTTGTATTAGCTCCTACTTTCTTTAATTGAGGAGGCATGTGTTCTTAGGTAACCAAGATTTGGTTCAAAATCTCAGAGGCCCTGAGACTTGAAGTCTTCTCCTACCCTCATGCCAGCTGCCAATAAGTGCAGGACCACAATATGGTTTTCTTGCCGGCTTGTTGGGGCCCCTTTTGCATCTGGAGATTTTGTTTGAGCTCCTAGCTTGGTGACTCTCACAACTAGAATTTCAGTTCCTGAAAATTAGCAAAGGTATGTTTTCCCTTTTTGGTGTGAAAACACTTCATAGAAATTCTGATGATCACATCAGTGACTAGCCTGTTATATTCACATACATGTCTGTATTCAAAGTGGAACTATACAAGGATGTGGTGTTTAGGGATTTTATTCAAATCCTCCCTACCATATGTGTTAATGGTATTCTAATATATAGGCATTTTGTCATCTACTTATCCAATAGCCACTATGGAATATATGCACTCTGATGATGAGGTCTATTTCATAAACTAGATACAATCTAGCCACAGTGACTACTAATACGATTTTTAAAATTACATAACTATATACAGTAATGAAATCGAATGCATCATTACATTTGCCTGTTATTGCTGGGACTAAGCAAGGAGTCCTTGATGTAAGCATTGCTGTACTTTAACCATATATCTACTGAAACAGATGGCTATTCATAGCCATGCAGTCTACTAGGATGGGCATACTGAATATAGTTTACACATAGGGTAGAACGGAATTTTATGATGTGTAGTTTCTACCTACAATTCATAATGACATGTAATTTAAAAAAATATTCAGGGGCCCAGCAGGTTGGCTCAGTGGTCTAAAGCACCTGCTTGGGAAAGCTTGGGCAGCTTCAGGGACCACGGTTCGATCCCCAGCACCACATGCTGTGCCAGCCCTGCCCTCCGGGCGGGCTGAGCCAACCATAAAAATGAGTGAATAAACAAAGGTTCTGAAACAATAAAAAAAAAAAAGTAAAAAAAAATTCTTAAAAAATTATTCATTGCCTGTTACTGCAAAGTCCATTTAATATTTTCCAGCTGTGAAAAGTGAGCCCACAAATAGGATAGGAATATTATTTAGTAAGTTTAAGATTTAAAAAAAAAATCTAAGCTATCACGGCGGGCAGTATAGCTTAGTGGATTAAGCACTTGCTTAGGAAAGCGCAGGGGCCAGGGTTCAGTTCCTGGCCTCGCTGCCTGCCATGCTGGCCTTGCTCTCCAGCTTGCTGAGCCTGCAATGGGGAACAGGCATGGTGCCGTGCACCTGTAATCCTAGCACTTGGGAGGTACAAGCAGGAGCATTGCTATGAGTCAGTAATGAGACCCTGTAAAAAAATAAAAGAATCTAAGCTATTAACATGTTCAACAACTTACTTTTTAAATTTTTTTGTCAGTGCATTTTAATATTATCTTATGAGGAGGCTTATTTACAGTGTTGCTACATACAATGGACATACTCTAAGAAATTTCCACCATATTATTCTAATTTTTTTCTTTCCCATTTCACACTTTTTTCTCTTCTGAGTCTCCAGAAGTCTATCTCCTGGTTTCCTGTCCTTTTACCTATGTTTTAATTATTTACTTAACATTTTGTGTTTTTCACACAAGAAAAAATGATCCTTACATTTAGCTTTCTGAGTCTGGCTTCTTTCACTTAACATGATGGTTCCTAAGACTATTCACTTTCCTTCAGGTTATATGGCATTGTTCTTCCTCATGGCTGAGAAATATACCTATATCTGTATCATCTATATCTATATCTCCATCTTATCCATTCATCTATTTATTTCATTGCAGTGATGTATTCGTTATTATATGTTTGTAATACGTGCCTATATTCATTTGGAGGAGATGATTACATAGATATAGATACAGATATAGATATAGATATAGATATAGATATAGATATAGATATAGATAGATATATTCAAGGACATATATATAGTTAGCATTTTTTATAATACAAGATATTGGATTTAGTCAAAGGACATTTCTATATGATAAGTATATGATATTTATACTTAAATTTTTATTCTATCATTGAGTTTCATATATTGTACTATCCCCTGGGATGAAGTTGATTAAATGATTATGTACGCTGTGTGGCTAAAAGAAAGTACAATTTTTGAACTTTTAAAATACTGCAGCGAAATGCAGATTGACATTATTCCAACTAAAAGTGCTTGCCCCTCTTCAAACACACATATCCTAGCATACTTGGTGCTTTCTGATGCAACTTAGAAATCTTATTTCATGGGAATCTTTAATTGCATGGTTAAGATTGTCTCAACATCCTGAACTGATGCAAAACTTTTAGCTTTCGTGGGCATTTTGGCTTTTGGAAAGAGCCAGAGGTGACATGGCATCATACCTGGTGAACATGAGGACATGCACCATAATCCCTGCATGCCTGGGATAAAGCCAACCTTATCATCTTTATAATTCATGTTGAATTCAGTTTCAAAGGATCTTTGAAGATGTTGCATCTATGTTCACCAAGAATATTGATCTGTGGTTGCCGGTCTTTATTGCTTTTTGTCTAGTATTAATATAAGTTTGATCCTGGATTTATAAAATTAGCTTGAGATGATAATTTCCCTTTATTTTACATGGAAAATGTTGTGATGTATTGGTTTTATTTCTTCTCTAAATATCCGGTAAAATTTAGCCAGAAACCCACGTGGTTCTTTACTTTTCTGTATTGGTAGGGTTTCCATTGTTTCTACAATCTCATTATTTGCTATCTTTTCATTATTTGCTATTGATCTACTTAGATTTCATATATTATCCTGGGTCCAATATGCATGCCTCATATGTATAGGAATTGCTCTATTTCTCAAGATTTTCTGATTTATTGCAATATAAATTTTGGCAATAATTTCTGGTGATCTAGATATCTTTTTGGAAAATCATCAAGATCTCCAAATAATTCAGCTCCATTTTTTTCTCGTGATAGTGTAAATCTCACTTAAAACAATGAGCAGTATTCATGTTATGACCTGAATTTTCAGTGTTTTGAATTTCCTTGCTAGGTTAATTAGTCCACCACCTTTAAATTTAGCCTCATACAAAATTTTAGGACATGGGCAAAATGTAGACACATTATTTGCTATAATGTAACATAAAGGACCTACCTTTCCACTGGAAGACTCTGAAACCCCAGGGTTGGGGCTGGCACAGCAGGCCCTGGAGACTGAACCCTGGCCCCTGCACCCACTTGCTGACACTTTAATCTGCTGGGCTATTCGGCTGGCCCAAATCTCATTTCTGTCCTTGAGAAAAGAGACCTAGCATAATAACTTGTGGAAGGAAAGGTGAATTTTTGTCTACATTTACAATTTTTAATCATGGTCTGTTGACTCTGAGGTATAAACAGCAGTGTGAAAGTACATAGTAGTGGGAACCAGAATGTAGGCAAGAAGCACACAGACGGGGAAAAGGCTATAGAATAATAGGCCAGAAAGAGACACAGGCCCAAAGGTCATGCCACCATGATTAAGCCAAACCAAAGCAGCAAGTCTCCCTGATGATCTCTTAAGTCAATCAAGTTGACAACCAAGATTAACAGTTATATTGATGGTTGTAAATATAATTCTCATGTGAAACAACTTACCTCATCATTACTACACCTATACATGCATGAACATTCACACATGTGTATATCTTAATTTTTTTTTCAGACTAAAAACTATTTTTATTAAATCGTTTTACAAGTTTTGGAATAAATGACATATTCCTGTGCCGCCCACTTTTACTTTGAATTTTGTTCCCACTTGACTGTGTGGTATTGAGATATCTGTTAGACACAAGAGGACAGAACTGGTAACAGCGAATGAAAATCATTAGCGATAGCAGCAGGGTACCTGGGCTCACTTATGTCCATTCTTTTATTTTTTATTTTTTAATGTATTTAGTAGAAGGTCTACAGAGTTTCATAGAGATTCTCCTGTTTTCAGCCTCCCAAACACTGGAGTTACAGGCGCACACCACCACGACCAGACTCAACTGCCTTCTCAGCACACCCCAGGAACAGCGAGGTGGGGATTGAAAACAGGCCACTGTGTGTGCCTGGACAGGCACTTAAGTTTTGCTGAACTATCTGGCTGGCTCCACTTATGTCCATTCTTTAAACAAATGTCTACGGATGCACTACTATGAATGAACATCATTTTAGGTTTGGAACAAGGCAGAAGACAAAATAAAGTCTCATTCTGCATGGCTTTTGGAAAATAATTTCACTTTCATAACCCTGAATTCCTTCACAATTATGGTACAATGTGTAACATCCAAGAATTGTGGCAACACAGTTATTGGCCCCAGCATACGATAAGTGACATTATATGAATGAAGGCATATTAGTACTTGAGTAATATAGCCACATACAGTTTCCTGTGAAGAGCCATCCAAAGTTTGGCCTCTGCCAAAGTCTTGTCAAGTTTGGAGAATCTGCAAAGCAGTGCTTCATGTGGATGTGTCTCCACAATGCCCGGGGGATTGTTAGGCTTACGATTCACATGCAAGAGAGGGTACAACTCATCACCTAGGGTTTCAGTATAACTTAATTAAGTGCATAAAGTTCTTCCACAGGAGGACTCCGTGCCTCCTACCTTGTAAGCCTGCAGAAAGGGACAAGCCTAAGCCAAGAACATGAATCAATAAAAGGAAGTTTAGAGTCAAGATCTTTAAGCAGTGAGAAAGTACCCCTGAGAGCTGAGAGTTTCAGTGGGCAGAAATAGAACAGAAAGAACAAAGATTGATTAAGTTTCCGTGACTACTCCTAGTTAATACTATATATTCATACTAATCAAAATTTACATTGTTTTCACGTATAGATGAGAAACCACATCTGTTGATCTTTCGTGAAGATTGCTTAGGAAATCACTCAAGTATAAACAGTCGACTATTTTGCTTTGGGTTGAGGAGGCACGCTCTTGTTCCCACCTAACCCTACTGTGTTTCCCTGACTGCCCACTTTCCTCTCTCGTCAGGTTGCTGCCCCCAGAAAACTGAGGCTGGACCTCCTCGACAAGTTCCCTTATTTTTTCTATTATGTTAGTAATGATACAAGAAATAAGACAAATTGTGAAGCTTGAATAATTTTCATTAAAAAAAGGTATGAATAATTTTGGGCTCTTTTCTGGTTAATACATGTGGCACAATTTCAGATGTAGGATTATTTAGCATCCCTTTATATGGAACTTCTTTGTTGTTGTTGTTGTTTTGTTTTTTGTGTTTTTTTTAAGGTGCTTTAAACAATTTATTTAACTGAAATGGACTTGCATTTGTTTAAGTGACTTTCATTTATTTGGATACATCTTTTCCCAATAGTGATTTACAAGATCTTCAAGCCAATGTAAATATTTTATAAATATTTGGGTATATGCCTGCACAATACCTCAGCAATACTTTTCAGCAAGAAAACACTGAAGAGTAAATACCAGACACAATTACTCACTACAGTGAAAATCTGCTGAGATATTTTTGAGGTAAGAAGCACCACATACCTCTTCAACTAAGAAAATCACCCTTACAACACAGGGCAATTTTATTTTTATACAGGACCTAGAACACTTAAGCTATCAATTAGGTGGTGAATGGCAGAACTACATCCCAGTTTATGCCATGAATTCATAGGGAATAGGTTCCAACAACTCAGGTTCCTTCCCATTGGTCCTCACAAAGTACGCTTCTCTGGGAGGGGCAGGCTGGCGTTTCAGTGGAACCCAAGTACCTTTCTCTTTGGCTTCTTTCTTTTTCTGATCATTTTCCTTGACACGTTTCAGGAAGCTATCACGACTTTTTGAATACATGTGTATATTTTAAAACCTTAGATCTCTTAGACGCCAATAATTATCTGAACATTTTTCTCCACTTAAGCAATAGATGATTTAACTAGATCAGGTCGTGTTACCCATGATTGCACCATAATAATAGGGAAGAAAAGGCAATCACACAACCCTTAAATGTATCATAATTGAGTATCACACATTTAAGTACAAAAAGTCTAACTTAAATTGCCTGTTAATTATTTCCCTAAATTTTGATATATGTGATTCTTCATAAACAATCTGATCATATTATAAATTTTACTTTATGTCCCAGTAAACTCCTTAATAATCATAACCCTGTTATGTTTTGCTGTAACACTCCAAGAAAGACTATTTTTGTTTTCTTCCGATATTGTTGTACTCATATAGTTCGTATTTGTATGACTCAGAACATCTTATGCAAGTGGTCTGCACCAATCTGCCCTGGGTTAGTGCCACGTTTAGGGATCATGCACAGAACGATGGCTATGGAAGTCCTGAATAAAGACAAGCACATGGGACACACTACTCAAGTTAACTTCATGACAAAACCCACATATGCCAAGGCATTCCTTTATTCACTACTAGTTTTATGTTTCTTATTCAATCTTGAAGTTTTTGCCACTGAATTAGTAATCTTGGGACATGGTTGTCTGTATTTTGAGTTCAATTCAAGGGTTAAGAGTTTTAAAAAGTGGCACTTATCTGTCTTGAATTGAAATTCATTAATAAAAGATGTGTTGATAAAGCTGTGTGCTTTCTGCAGGTGTTCAGTTTGAATTTAGAAGGGTAACATAAATATAGAGTTATTTTTCTATCATTAAACCTAATATTGTGCTTATACCATGCACTAGTGACTCTCAAAGCTGTATTGCTGCTGTAAACATTTCAACTTGTGCCAAATACCCTTGCTTCTCCGGCCTCACTTCAAAATGTCATGTCTTTCAGCTGTTCAACCTCTACATGCCAAAAATCAATGGATTTGCATCTGCTATTTCCATTTTTTGTTCTAAATAGAAATCCATTGCCAAGTGGATACTTAATAAATTATTTTATGAGATCGTTTGTAATAACAGCAAGCACATTTAGTTTGTGAGATTCATGAACCATGTATCCCACAATTGAAGCTTTTGAATTTTTTTTAAATAGGTAAAATGTAACGTGAATAAAGACTTGTTTCATTTAATAAGTTTCCACGATATCTAGATATATTATTTGTGCATTTATCATATTACTCAGTTCTATAATATGCATATTGTGTCTAGCTATAATCATTATATTCATATATACTATAAACACAAATCATATTTAGTTGATTTTTGTCCTGTAGTTTCTTTTGTTTATTTAATTTTTTAAAGAGAATACAAGTTAGAATTAAAAGAGAAAAAAATTATATGATACAGAATTTCACTTAACAAATAAATATGAATCTCAAAGTATTTGTTATAATACTTAGTGCTGTCTTCTAACCAGTCATTCATATTGCCAGAGGAAATCAGTACATTGTTTATCACTGTGGTGCAGAAATAACTAATGTCCTTATTTCTCACTACAAACTCACACTCATGTATTGTGATATGTTTCAAGGTTTATAACATTTTTTAAAGATTTTCTTGCAATTTACCTAAAGCCTTATCTGATAGAGAGGTAAAATTATATAGAGTTCCATGATTCAAATTTTCACAGTGGTACAATATTTCACATTTCTACAGCATCTATTTACAGAGTACCTTCACAAGCCTTTACTTCTATAGAGTCCAACTGTTACTTTCCATTTATGCACTTGTTAAAATTATCAACTTTTGAGAAACCTAGAATTTTTACATTACAATTAAAAAGGATCATAGGTAAATGTTCAATAGGGTAAAGAAAAACAAGTATGAGATGAATATATATATATATATATATATATATGTATATATACATACATAATACATATATATACACAATCATACTCAAATCCAAGTGCAGACATATACAAAACTAGACCTAGCTCATGTTTACAAATGAGTACCCTTATTATTGTTTTTAATCAATCTACTTCAACTGTTATTTCTCCCAGGAGTTAAGGCAAATAATTATTTCTCTCCTAGACTGATAGCTAATAGTAACTAAATGTAAGAGGAAATAACCTTTTGGGAATATAAATAGTAATTCTTACCTACAGACTCTAAGATCTAATTAAGATGTTGCCTTTTCTTTCTTCATATTCTTTGCACTACCTATGTAGTAGGTATCAATTACTATCAGCTGGAAGTTTCCCCTAGGCAAAGTATGATATCTCATTTTAAGGAAGAGAAAAAACTTAGGCATAAAATCTCTTCCGGTTAGATTAATAGGAAGAGACTTGGACAACCTAGAGTTAGTATTTCCATCTAAAAGCCTCTGTATATAATGATTTTCCTTACAATGAACCTGAGGATAAACTGTAGAAGATATCAGAGGATTCCAGCATACAGATCTAGTGCACCTAAATTTACTTGGCTGTGCTAAACTGCATCAAATCTTGATAATCATTCATGATTTATTCTTATTAAAGGATTGCAAACCCAATATATTTGTCAGTACTTAAAAGTAACACGATGAAAACAAAATAATTTATCAGAAAAAGAAAAAAAAATGCACTCATGAATAGCATGTTAAAAATCAGGGGACATTCTAAATCCTACATTTTAGAAACAAAACTATTCTTCATTTTATATTTCACAAGCAATCATAAGGTATTGCATATCAATTATATTAATGTGAATGTGATTTCCTTCAAGGTAATAATTTTTAAGTGTATGCCAGTTTTATTCAAGGCATAGTAGTACAATAAGTAGCTACATTTCACTTGCTAGATATTTTTAAAATGTATGTTGTGGCTTGTGCTTCAATATTGCTCCAAATGCTCCTAGGGTGAACAGAGACTGGATAACTGGGAAGTAGGTCTGGGCCGAAGAACCCAGAAGGGTCGGCCAAATAGATCAGTGGGTTAAAGAGCCTGCAAGCATGCACAGGGGCCAGGAGTTCAATCCTGGGCCTGCCATGCCGGCCTTGCCCCTGGGGGCACTGAAATGGCAATTGAGATTGGGCATGGTGGCATGTGCTTGCAATCCCAGCTCTTGAGAGGCTATAAATAGGCAGATCACTATGAGTCTGATCTAGTCGTGAGGCCCTTAACACCCTGTAGACACTTCCCTAAAATACAGAGAAGAAGGAGGAGGAGGAGGAGGAGGAGGAGGAGGAGGAGGAGGAGGAAGAGAGGAAGAATAAAAGGAAAACCTCAAAGGCAGGAAGCATCTCCTCCTTAGCTTATGCCCTCTACCCATGCTTTCTGGCTGCTGCAACAAGAGCGGTGTTTCTTCCACCACAGTGCTGTACTACTCTGCCATGCCATTTTACTTTGGGGCCACTGTGGTCTGTAACTATGACTACAAATAAACCTCTCCATGCAAGAGGCTGGGAGATAGCTCCGTGGCTGGCCTTAAGCTCACTATAGCCCAGGTTGGTTTCAAATTTCTAAGACGTTGCTTCAGCCTCCCAAGTGCTGGGATTCCAGGCATGAGCCACCATGCCTGGCTAGTAATCTTTATTTTGGGACAGTCCAGAAAATATTCCCAAGTGACAATTCTGTAGCTGGTTTCTTTTCTGATGTGTTGGTGTGCTTTTTCATCAACAAAGTACCTAAGAAATTGCACACCTTGATAAAAGGATGGCCTTTTCAATGAATAGTATATAAGTGAAAATTGTGTATCGACAGTAGACGTATAAAACTACTAGGCCCTATCTCTTACTAACTACAAAAATCAACTAAAATGTACTGAGATTTAAAAGTTAGGCCTGAAACTACCACAAAAACAAACAAACAAACAAAAAAA
>PVJA010025456.1:0-14464 GCA_004027025.1 Myocastor coypus
ACATATAAAAATTAATATCATAATAATATGCTGAGATATAAAAGACTCAAGTCAACAACTTCTGACAATGCCAGTTATGCTGATGACCCACTAGTATTATAATCTATTGGACTATATTGGCTTATTTTGCTGAATACAAGTCTCTACAATGTTTGCACTGGCATCAAATATGAAAAGGTTCTTTAAAGACTTCTCCAGATACAGCTTCTCTAACAGCAATGGAACACCCATCTCTGACAAAACAAAAAGGCATGTATAAATGAAGGACCATTTATATATCTATAGTATAGATATATAACTACTTTCTCTTAGTTCAAAGAGAATAAAGATTCATACTAATATTGTTGAGGCAAGATATCATGTCTCCATCTTGCAATCTGAATAACCACTTTGAAGACAATAGGAAGTATATTAATTATTGTAACTGTCCTACTAACCTGTTTTGAAACTGTCTCATTGCTATTTCTTTCTTATTAAAATTAATAAAAATCAAAAAAATAAATGTTTATGAGTACTTTTAGAATTTTTTTCTTGTTATAATAAATTTGACTATGTTTTTCCTAGGTACTCATAAAAATTTGTTTCCATGGTTTCAGATTCACAGTGTTTCTTGTACATGTGGATTGTGTTTTAAAATTAAATTTGAAAAAATTGATCAGTATCTACTCAGCTCATTTTTTCCTATACCATTTCCTCTTTAATCTGTTCCAGAGACTAATTACATGTATTATTTTGTATTAGCCATTGAGGCTTTATTCACTTTTCAATTGGATTGCTTTTAATCCTTTAATTTGTGTCATTTTTGTTAACAAGTTTTTATGTTTAATGATTCCTTCCTCAATTTTGTTTAATCTGCTATTAATCACATCTAATGAATTTTTTATTTCATAGAGTTTTTGTCAGTTCCCATATTTTCAGTTTTCTGCTTCAGTTTTGCTGCTCTAAAATTCTCTATTGTTTATCTAATGTCTTTATTGCTTTCTTAAATTTTAAAATATTGATCACTATTATCTTCTAAGAATTATTGTATCTGGGTAATATATGTGTTTGCTTTCAGTGAAGTATTTTTCTTGCTGTTTTATATTTCTGGAAGTTTATTTTATAATGTTATAGAAACAACCTTGTTATTTTCTGAAAAATGCTATCTTTTGTCAAAGAATGTTAAATTAATAACTATTTTTTTTTATAATTACTATTCGGCTTTCTTAGAGTGGTTAATAGTTTGTGGTTGTTTTTTTTAATGTTTCAAATATAACAACCTACAATGCTTGGACACAGCCCTTACTTTTAAGTTTGATTCACACATTTCAAAAGAAACCTGAATAATTTTTTTAAAGTTTCCTCAAAATGATGACAGTCATCCTCCAATATTGTATCATTAACAATGAGTATCTACTAGTATTTCTGAAATTTTTTTTTAGCCTGCCAGACATTGTTTTTCCATCAGGGATTCACTAATGTTTTGTTCCAGTTGGGAACATAGTTTAGTTCCAGTGATTTGACACATACCTACGTGAAGTTCTGCGATTGTCTTTACTCTTGGTCCAACCCCAAATTCTGGTCATTCTTTTGCTCATGACTAGCATTGAGTGATTCCTTAGATTATTAAGACAGAGGACTTTTCCTTGAGCTGTACAGAGGGCATGTTAATGATTTGGAACCTCACTCTGGTGAAAACCATGTACATATCTCATCCAGAACGTGTTTGTTCTTCTAAGGTTTCACTTTCTCAGGTGTATGCTGATTTACTAATCCTTCAGTTTCCTTAAGTCATTGTATTTCAAAAATTTTCCCCTAGTTTCCTTAGTTTCTTTCAGCAGGTGAGCTATTTATTTTTAAACTTTTCGATCAATACCAGAATATGAAAACTCCCAGCAGCTTTATTTGCTTGATATGCAAATTAAGAACCTTTGAAATGTTTTATTAAAATTAAATTCATTGAAATGCAAAATACTTCTTAATTATGCAAATGTTGACACAACAAATGAATAAGAACTTCAGAAATGAGATGTCATTATATTGAAGTGCTATATCAATCATTAAGCAATGAGCAAGGTGGCAATCAAGAATTTCAAGTTATGCTTATCCAATTATTTATTGAAGTTACTAGCATGTTTTCTAGTGTTTACTGATATCGTCTTGCATTTTAATTCTGTAATTTAAATTGCTTCCCTATATTTGATCACTTGCAGCAAGAACACAGTTTTTAGAAAAGGACCTGCATTTTTACTAAAGCTGATTCCTAAGAATCCTTACGGTTACAAAACACTTTATACTCTACGAGCAAAACTCACCTCTGTTTACCTAGTTTAATTTGCCTAACCCCATTTTTAAGCACTCTGTCAGAATCTTTCCATTTTGGTAGAATAAGTTAGGATCCCAAAGGAGTTCTGGTAAACATCTGGTATGAATTGGAGCCTGAGTCCAGATGCACATCTTCTGTCTCCTGGTTTTGAGTAATCCAGGGCAATCCTATTAATTGGTCCTTTCTCACCTTGACTTGAATCTCAATATTACTCTTGGTAGGAATAAAACGCATACTTTGTGTTATCATTGATGCAATACAGAGCAATACAGGATGTTCTGCAGTACTTTAGTCTGGATCTGATTCCTTTGAAAAATAATAGAAAAGAAAATATAAGTGGGGATGCATTAAGCTACATGAAAAAATAATATTAATGGCATAGCTTGTATGAGAATTTGGTATTGTAAATCTACTGTTACACTGTATCACATATATGTGATACATTAAAGAAATAAATTATTATTCACTGTTTTTATTATGCATTTTTACATTTTTATTTTTGATTAACGTGGATGTTAATGAAATAATTCATTTTCACATGAGAAGAAAAATTTTGTAGAAAAATAAATAGAAATGTGATGGCAAATATCAGACTAAAATCTGTTTGTCTTAACTTACATTGTTGTATATACAGTCTAAAGAACAAGCTAAAATATATATATATATTTATCAAATGTTTTCTTTCTCCATAACTTGCAGTTAAAGTGCTATTTATTCTCTGAGGGAAAATAGGAAATGTGGAAGGTTCAGTGTTTTATCTCCAACTCTTGTTTATTTAACCTTATTTTAAAATTAAATTATTCTTTTGAAACATCTAATGTTGCATATAAGATATCGCACATCCAATGCAACATACACTATTTTAGTTGTTATTTACGATAAATACTGTATTAATATTGACTGTCATGAGAATCCTCTTTCTTGGGTCCTTTTTCGGGTGCTGAATCTGCCACTTGCATGGCTATTTGGCATCGTTGCTTTCTAGAGTACAATTGCACCAGTAGTTTGATTGTTAGAAATCTGGTTCAGAATAAAAAGCTACTTCTGAAAAACTCTCACCTTGTTAATAAGCTGGAGGCAGAGGATAGTAGAGAGGGAGTTTCTTGAGGGATTTATATGTGATTCTTGTTACTAAGAAACCATATTCCTAGATTTTAAATCTCTTTCATAAAGCCATATCTCAATATAGATACATATAGATGTGTTAGATATTCATGTGTATGCATATCCAAAACTGTGCATATATAAAAACCAAGTTAAAATAAGAAATAACCTTTCAGACATATGACTTCCACAAATCTGGTTGTACTGAAAACCAGGTCACTTTTGAATAATCTTAGATCTTCTATTCTTGAACTTTCAGGTACACAAAATAACCAAGCTAAAACTGGAATTTTCTCAGCTTGAGGTCTTTTGTATTAAAAATATATGAACAACAGTAAAGGAAATCATCTACTTAAATTGACAAAATTTAATATAGGTATATTACAAGTTTAATAAACTTAATTTATTTTAAAAGAGTAAGACAATATATGCATGTGAGTGCAGTCTTTTGCTATGGACTTAAAGTGCATGAGACCTCATCTATTCAAATGGTTTCTCTCCTACTATGTGATTTGATGGGGTTATAGAAAGCTTTCCTTTGATAATTAGTATAGTAATAAAGAATATTAATCTAACAACTATTGTCAAAATTTTTCACTATTGGGCATTTCTGAAAGATTAATGCTGAGCATAGGTTAATATAAAAAGAAGGATAATTTTGAGCCAGTTGTCAGAATCATCATGAAGTCTCTTATAATAGAAGAAAAGCACCTCTAAAATTCTGCCTAAGAAACAGAAGGACTGCTTTCTTGGATTGGTCAGTTTCCCATCACTGAGATACAACAGGTGATCCTCCCAACTGAAAGGGGGAGGGGTTTCACCTGGCTTATGGTTTCCAAGACTGAGTCTGCAGTCTGTTGGCTTCAAAGAAGAAGCATCATGGTAGGAGGGTGTTGTAAAACAAAGATGCTGAGCTCATGACAGGTGGAAATCAGAGCAGGTGAACAATGGCAGAGAGGAGGAGGTGAAGAAACAACTATAAGTGCCAGGATCATGACCAACCCAGAGATGTCCAGAAATAAGCTTTAATAATCCCCAGGACTTCTAAGTCAATCAAATTGACAAAGATGGCAACTGTCATATTGCTTCACTACCTCTAAGGATATAAACTGGTGGCAATGGCTTATGTTTATAGTTTTTTTGGAGGAAAGCTGCCCATCAGTCTGGTAACTGAGACTTCATCATAGGATTCTAGAATATACCCTGCAGAGATTCTACCACGTATTCTGTCCCTGCCTTCAGATGGACACATGGACATAGTCAAATCCTCGAAGCCAGAACTACAAAGACTGACTGGGCATATCGCTTGAAAAGGTAGTTCTATAAAAACTGTTCAGTTTTTGTTGTCTAACTATTTTTGTTCTTCTCCAGTTTAAATGCTGTAATCTGAATCTTCAAGGTAATAAGATGAGGAGGGAGACCTTTAGAGGGGTGATTAAGTCATGAACTCAGAGACCTCATCAGTGCTCATATGCTGGTTCCCTTATCTAAGAGGCTCCAGATAGTCACCTTGTTCCTTCCATTATGTGAACATAGCAAGAAAACACTGCCTATGACAGTTGACTGCAATCCCCAAATTTGTGATAAATAAATTTCAGCCCATAAGATTGTCTAGAGCACAGTACTTTATTGCAGTAAATTTAGTGGATTCATAAACAAATTTAGTGACTTGTAAGCAAAAAGTATACTATTGTAAGCAAAATGCAAGCTATTTTGGTGTGCATATTATGGAAGTATTTTTATGGCTTTCTTAGGGGATTAAAGGAAAGAGTTTTAGTGAAGAATGGCATTAAAAGCATGAACTTACGAAGAATGGCTGGCTGTTGAGTCAGGGAAGATCATAAATGACAGAAATGCACAAATAGAAACTGCTTAATGAGGACTAGAACTAACAAAATAACGAAATTTCCTATTTAGAAGACATTTACTGCAACACAACTCTGAGTTGTGTTTATTACAGGCCAGAAATTAATGGCAAAATCTCCCAATGTATAGTTAATGACAGCTCCGAGTATATATTTTTATTAATTTGTAGTCTACATTTTACCAAACAAAAACAACATATCAAACTGAATACACTTTATATGTAACTCCTTGAATTATTTCTCCTATTATTAGGTAGAAAATAATCCCTGCATATTGAATGTTTATACATATAGCAATTAAACATTAACATCAGAGTTTCCTGAAGGAGAAAAGACAGATTTTGAGGAGAAAACAGAATCTCCAATGACAATATTGCCGAGTTAATTTAAGTGGTTTCAATATACCACACAATTATTCTGTTTTTTTTTTTTCAGAAGGAAAACTACATAATTTAACATTTGAAAAACATATAGTATCAACATAGCTCATCTCCTTATCTTTGCTTTACCAGTTCAGAAGTGAAATAAAGGACTAGAGACCTTAACAAAATGATGAGCCTGAACTTAAATCAGTGTCTAAAGTAAAACATATTTGCTTCCGAAATTTCTTAAATTTACATGCCCTGATTAAACCAAATGTTTGAAAACTGATTATAGAAATAAATCCAAGTGGGAGATATAGAAACAGAATCAAGGAGAAATGCTGGCATTTTGCATTTGCTATGGATGGTGGCTAGCAACCTATTGTCTGCATACTCATGCTGACTGAGGGAAAGGAAGATTACCCCTCTTCAGGAAAACCTATCTTTTCCAAATATTGGTCAGAAAGAAATTTATGTGATTTAAATGACCATTTTAAGACTTTGAATTTTTTTTTAAAGTAGTGCTTATAGGAAAATAATTGATTTTATTTTATTCACAACTATAGTTTTCACCACTTTAATTTTTCTTTCACCACTTTAATATTCCTTTGAACGTAAATTAATTGTAATCCAAACTCATGAGCCAATAAAATCGATTTTGTACATCAGCTAAAAATAAATAAGTGGTGACTATACAATATAAAACTACAATGAATTAGGTAAGAAAGATTAATTCTCAAAAAGTAAAAAAAAAAAAAAATTCCATCCTATATGACAAAGTAATGTTTCAAATGGTAATAATTATAGGGTCCTAATTATGTGAAGAACTTTGGAAAAACAAAGATAGAGGATAAGAAAAACTTAGGAATATGAGAAAATAGCATGAAAAATGGTTTCTCACAGGAATTATACAAATGACATTTGAACTCATAAAAAGTTGTTTAACACCACTCATAGTATGATAAATATAAAATAAAATTACCCCTATGACACTAGTTCTCATTCATTATATAAGTGAAATAAGCAGATTATCACACAGTACTCAGCTGTTGAAGAATAGAGAATCAATATTCTCCTTCTTCTCCCTTTAAATAAAAACGTAAAACAATTGCAAAGCATGTTTCAATAGCTAAAATGTACATATTAAACTATCCTTTAATCCATTAGCTCCTTTCCTAGACATTTATCTTTAAAATACTTCCTCACAACCATAAGATAAAGCAACAACTTAGACATTTCATGAGAAATGTCATCATTGGCCTACGAGTAAAAACAATTAAAATTCTCAATAGAAAATCGATTGAGGCCCGGCAGGATGGCTCAGTGGTCTAAAGCGCCTGCTTAGGAAAGCTTAGGTGACTGCAGGGACCGCGGTTGCATCCTGGCACCACATGCTGCGCCAGCCCTGCCCTCAGGGCAGGCTGAGCTGGCCATAAAAAAAAAAAAAGAAAGAAAGAAAGAAAGAAAGAAAGAAAGAAAGAAAGAAAGAAAGAAAGAAAAGGAAAGGAAATCAATTGAGTAACAGGATAATTCAGGCCAGGGAAAGACCTCTTGAAAGGAATTAAAAAGAAAAAAAAAAGGCTCATAGAAAGAGGGATTGGTGCGCTGGGCGGATAGTTCTCTGTGGTTTTAGCACCTGCCTGGCAAGCATAAGAAACCAGGTTCGATCCCCAGTACTGCATGCCAGGCCATCCCCAAAACTCCAGACCATGCTGACAACCAAATCCTTGTGTGGACTAAGTAGCCTAATGGATAAGGCATTACCCTCCAAAACCAGGTGTGGTGATGCATGCTTGTAATCCCAGTACTGGGCAGGCTGAGGCAGAAAGACCAGCATGAGTCACAGCTGCATAGTAAGATCCTGTACCAAATAAATACATTAAACAAAAATGAAAAAGAAAAAAGAGGGGAGTTTGGTAGAAGGGACAGGGCTGAGGCTAGGACTTTGATTTATAAATTGCTACTGTGTAAGAATGGAAATAACTTATACAATGATAATCTAAATTAAATAAAAGTTACAAAAGTAGTGCACATCAACATGAAAATAAATAAAAACAAAAACAGCAATATTGTAATACTGATAACAATTACACAAATTGTAACTACATTTATGTGATTATTCAGAAATGCAATTTGTCTGTTTTTGAACAGAAGGGCTTTGTGCAGCTCTTTGAGGTATCCTAAATGGGGTATATTATATAAAGACGTAAACCACAAAAACAACTGCAAAGGAACCTTCATCATTGACTATTTGGTTAGACATTGAGAGTGGTAAGGATGTAGCACTATTGAAAGTATTTTATAAAAAGGAAAATAACAATTATGAGAACTAGGTTCTCACATTCAGAAACATAAACTATAAATAAAGAATATAAAGACCCTTGTGGTATGTGATTATTATTAGGAGTATCAGCATAGTCTCTTGATTGAAATAAAATCTCTGCCATCTACCCATTCATTCATGTATGCATTCATGCATTTCTTAACATTGTCTGCTGACAATGCAGAAACCAATAGCTGAAATCGACCTGTATCTGTCTTCTTTTATGATTTTCATTTTCCTCCTAAATGTAACTAAGGCTTATTAGGAAAGTGATCATCGTCAAGTGCAAGTTGGGAACATGACAGAAAAAAAGGTAAAAATGTACTCTGAAGAAGATGAAGATAAGACAAGGTCACAGCAGTCTACCTATTGGGGTGCTGATTAGCCAACTGCAGATTACTCTGAGTATCAAGATTACCAGTGACATAAATCTTATAAGACATTTAATAGAAACCACAAGTTTATATACATCTTTTAGAAATATATTATAAATAATTCAGAAGAAAATATTAGGCTACTTACAATTAAAGATCCAGTCAAGAAATGAGCAAGAGAAAGGAAAAGACAATTCTCAGAGGAAGAATACAAGTGACTAGCAAATTTATGAAGCATTACTCAGCATCTCTGGCAACTATGGGATGCAAATTAAAATAATGCTAAGATTCCATATTACTACGAACAACAACAACAATAACAAAACAAACAAACCTAACTGCAATCATCAAGAAATCAAGAAATAAATCTTGGCATGGCTGTGGTGAAATAAAGAACTTTTCTAATTGTGGAAATGTAAACTAGTATGACCATTATTAAATCAATGTAGAGATTTTTCAATTAGAAAAATTAGAAATTCTAACTGACTCAATTCCTAGGTATTTTTCCTCAAGAGTTTAGATATCATAGTACAACAATACTTGCTTGATCATGTTAGAACAGCACAATTAATAATATAAATCTTGGAGGCTGCCTGTAATTTCATCAATAGAAAATTACATAATGAAAATGTGGCATCTATATATAATAGAATGCTAATGAGCCATAAAGGACCACTTAAGACAATTGTAGGACAATGAATGACGCCCCCAAAAATATAGTATGCAGTGAGATAAACAAGACACACAGGCTTGAATGTCATATGATATCATTCATTTGAGTAGATAGTGTACAAGCTAAGAGAAAAGGAAGATAGAAGGAGACAAAATAATGGATCTCTTTCCTATGGGAAGGAGTTCAATAGGGAGGGAAGAATGGAGAAACAGAACGAAGATATGGTGTGTACAGGATCTTAACAACCTCAAGTGGTGTTGACAGTATATACATTGACATGAGCTAAGGTTAATAACATCAACAAGTTCTGGCCAAATAGTTAAGCCAATTAAAGTGCCTGCTCAGGCACATGCAGGGACCAGGGTTCAATCTCTAGCCTGCCTTGCGGACCTACCCTTGAAGCTCACTGAGATGGCAACTGAGACTGGGCATAGTGGTTTGCTCCTGTAATCCTAGCACTTGAGAGGCTGCAAAACAGGACGGATCACTATGAGTCTGATCTGTGTAGGGAGACCCTGTAGACCCTGTACTAAATACATTTTTTAAAAATAGAAAAAAAATCAACAAGAATGAAAGAGTAGAGGAGTAAAAAAGGGGGGGAGAGAGTAGAAACGGGCATTTAACAAGAGAAACAAGCTATATTATACACCAATTCCCTCAAAAATTGTAAAAATGCATATACTGCAAATATGTACTAATAAATACATTTTAAAATATATTAAAGGACCAGAAAAGAGAAAATGTTTTCTTTCTTTACAGAGTGCTAAGTTGTAAATGTAAAGTGGATAGAAATACCACATTATCTCCAGAGCATAATTAATCGAAGTAAGAACAACCAATGAATGGCATAAGTAATATGTGAAAGATTGTTAGGGAACAGTGTTTTCAAAAGTCAGAAAGCATCCCTGTGCATGCTAACGATGAATTTCAAAGAGAGAGTATTCTGTAAGAATTTAGAAATTTGGCAGATGTGATCTTCACCAAGGAATCAAGTTTTCGATGGATAAAAGTAGGGTGGACTGAGCAGTGAGCCCCTAGTGCAATGTACTGTGGATGTAATGTCATCTTAACAGGTCTTGTGCCAAAAATATTAACCTAAAAGTAGTCCGAAGGAAGCAATCAGAAATTAAAAATCATGGGACATTCTACAAAAAAAAGTTGTAGGATATTAAAGGTGTTGTTGCTATGATCCAAAACCTATAGATAATTAGATTATATATAACTAGAATTATGACAAACAGATACAATATATTATTCATGATTGTATCACAGATTTGAAAAGTGAGAAATAAAAAAGGCATTATTAACACAGCTGAGAAAACTGAACATGGATTTCAACTTCAGCAGAATGATGTTCCCATAAACTGAAATTCATTTAAATAATAAGAGAACATAAGGGAAGTCAACTGCTACAGTATTATGACCAAGGTGACTTATTCTATGGGAGTTTCATGCAAACACACCATATTATTTGGCTAAATGGAATGTAAAAAGTCTTTATAGAATGAATATTTGGGAGGTACAACCAGTGACAAACACTCATTTTGGAAGTTATGAAAAACATGATTAATGAATATTAAATGAATTTCTTCCATGACAACTCTTAATATTATGATGTATCTATAACTATAGATAGATAAGTAGATCGATAGATAGATGGATGGGTGGATGGATGGATGGATGGATGGAGAGACAGAAAGACAGATCATTGCAGTACTTTGTTTCAGTTTTATTCTATTTATCTTAAATAATTTATGATTTTCTGTGTACTGGTTTTCTCATCACATAATGGTACTTCTAAAGGAACTTGACCATGGCATAATTTCTTCTTTTGAAGCATGATAATTTCCCAGGATGCAAATCTAAATCCATATAATTTTAATTACCTTCTAGATCATTTAGCAAGACCATTCTAAGGTAACTTCATGTTTTCAGGTGACACATTTTTTCTAGTTCCTGGTGTGTATATTTGGAAGAGAGCTCTAGTCACATAAAACAACTTGAAACCCAGGAAATGTCTAATTATATACCACACCAATCATTTTACATTTGACTTGTTTACTTTTCTTTGAAAAGCTGTGATTCTCATGCCTATCAGCTGAAGATATATAATGTCAAGTGGAAATGGCACTTCAAATAATGCCAGCGTCATTGCCACACTTCTCCTTGCTGACACTTATTCTGCTGTTCTTATGAAATCATGCAGAAAGTCTTTTTTTTGTTTTTTGTTTTTATTTGGTGGTGGTGGTATCAGGTATCGAACTCAGGACCTTGCCCTGACCAGGCAGGCACTTATTCCACTGAGCTAGCTCCCCAGTGCCCATTGTAGAAACTCTTCCTCTAGATGGACTCATGATCCCGGGAAGCACAGGACCAGGCATGGCTGGAGACCACAACCTCTCAGACTCACTTTTGGCCTCGACCCCTGTACTGAAGGCCTTGCGGCTCCCACAAGCTTCCCTCTGGTGCCGTGGATGCCTTAGCGCCGTGGCAGCCACATAGGGGTGACCTCCGGCCTCCACCTCTCGTGCACACGGTGCTGCTCGTCTACTCCACGTTTAGCTTTTCTTCCTTCAGTAGCAAAGTGAGCACCATGTCGTCAGCATCATGCATGCAGACTTACAGTTTTCAACTCTGTTCCAGCTTTATAATTTATAAAGCAATAGAACGATGTTTAAAAGCCAAAAGAAACACCTTTAAAATATTTCATGTGGCCTTAGAGTAAGAACGTACATTTACTATTTACTCAGTGTACTTACTCTGAAACAACAAGAACATTCCAAGCCATTTTCTGTATGTGTGTGAAGAAGAGGGGCTTTCAGCACTGGAAACTCACTAAGGCTGCCAATTATCCTTCTGGCAGCCACAAAACAGAACTCAGCGCGCATGCACGCACACACATGCACGCACGCACGCACGCATGCACGAACATTTCCCCACACCTAGAGCACAGAGCTAAGCCCTTCTGGCCAACAAGTGGGGCCCGTTCTTTATTGCTGTATCACACCTGACCCGCCAGGCCGCTGGCTGTTTGCCAAAGGGCAGCCGCCCTTTTCTCGAGCCCCTCTCACTCCACCAGTGGTCTGTGATATTGTCATCTACGGGAAAACTTTCTTCATGGGAACGTAATTCATTCATTATTATACTCAGCCTGAAATTCTGGGCGTCACATGCTTTTAGCTATTTCAAGAAACTTTATTTTTAGCTTGTCCCTTTTTGTGCCCTGTCAGCAGTTACAGGCTTCCTCACCCTGTAGCAAAGTGGCGGGGGAAAGGCTAATGGCTAGAAAGAAGGCCATTTAGACAAAAGAAAAACAAAAAAAAAAAGAAAAGAAAAGAGCCTTCTGAGACCTTAATATAACTAGTTCTCTTTCCACACCAAATATTTATATAACAGCCTGTGAGGAAGTGCTTTTCAGCTGGCATCATTTCACTGGCCTCATAGGTCCACACCTCATCTAAGAGAGCCTCCCTAAATATGTGCCTGTACTCAAAATTTTATGTTTAACTTTCTGATTTTTGATTATCCAACAACAACGTGGTTTTGATACCCTGAGAAAAGCTCTTGCTGGACTCTAATCATGAGGCAGTTCATAAAATCAGCAAGGTCTTCAGAGTTGTTGAAAACAATTTTTCTAATTGATTAGATACATCTAGGAAATAAGAATTAATTTTAGACCTTGTTAGAGTAAAATCATAAGGGAAAAAACTTATCAGGTTCATTGAAAACAATATTTTCTCTACTTCTGAAATTGATTTAACATAAGCCTGTTTCATAAATTTTGGCAAGAAGCCAGACTCTCACCCAACTTTCCCCCAAGTACTCTTCATTCTGAAAAACAAACCCGAAAGTAAGAGATTAGTTACTTTGGAAATGGAAAGTGTATAATGACTGTGACTAATTTTTAGTGAAAAAAGGTATAAGTCGATATACTTAGTTTTGCAGCTCTTATCTATAAAATATCATGAAGGAGGACTAAATATGTAAATCTAAAACTAGTTGTTGGGCCCTGGAATATAGTGCAGCAACATAGCAGTTGAGAGTTCAATTCTTGACACCAAAATGTAATAACATATAAAATAAAATAAAACAAATTCTCATGAGTCATCTATTACGCTAACAAAATAAAAAATAACTGAATATCTTTTCTTGTCATCAACAGTTATAGTTCGCAAATCATTGAATTTTCTGTCAAATACACCACAGCATTCTGAAATGCTGTGAGCTTCAGTGCTCAGAAAGAAATGTCTCTGAGCCCACAAGATGCAGCAAACGAAAGCAGGACATTGCAGCCTTCAGCATTCCCTGGAGTCAAATCTCTCCTCTCCCCAGGCTCACAGGAACCATGTGCTAAGGGAGCAGGAACCATGTGCTAAGGGAGCAGCAATGGAAGTTTTAGCTTCCATATATTTTTGGTGGTCTGAGTTTAAGTGAACTCTTCTTTAGCTTTTTTCAGTTACCTCCATTTTAACAGCTATTATGGACTGAGTTAAAGTTTTGCATTCTTTCTACCCTACTCACCAAATAGCACAAAATCAAACAATATTTTTTAAGATGAACATTCTTTCATTTGGTCTCTTTGCTAATGTTTTTGGTATTTATGAATTTCTTTTGACTATTTTCAGCACTACAAGTATTATATTCATAGTGTCATGGATATTACAGTTTTATGTGTATGCTCACCACTGTATTTGTATGTTTTTCTTTCATCCTAAACTTCCTTTTTTCTCTTTTTGTAGAAGTACAACTTTTGGAAGTTTCTTTGATGACAGGCCATTGAAGTTAAGCTCTATAATTTATGTAAATATCTCTCCATTTTCTGCTTCTTTTAAATGTAAATTAAGGTAGGCTTACAGATCGAATTTACAGTTATTTTCTTCTAGAAAATTGAAGAAACTATTCCACTAATCTTTGGCATTATTGTTGAGAAGTTGCCTATAACTCAAAGCGTTTATTATTTATAGGCAATTTCCTTTATCTTTATTAAATTCAAAGTACTCTCTATAACTTTAAACTTGTATTTCACCCTGATTGTGTTCAGTGTGATTTTATTTTCTTATCTCTATTGCATTTTGATGCTGACTAAATAATTCATATTCTGAATTATTAAAATGTTGAAGCATTAACTATCAAATGTTGTTATGGTTTTCTGCCTAAAATTTTATTTTCTCATCCTAGAATTCTCAAAAAGAAATGTATTAATTATAGTAAGTTTTACAAATGTTAAAATCTTACATTTTCTGTCACTTTGCTTCTAAGAATTTAGATTTATATAACTTTTTATAATTTATCCTCAGTGTATGATAATACTTTTGTTGTTTGGTTTGGTTTGGTTTTGTATCTGGTTACTTTTTAAATGTCTAGTTCATTTTTCAGACTTTCAACATCCATTAAATTTTAAACAAAAAAGGAGAAAATGGTAGAGTGAAGTGCAGAGAGATAATCATAGCTTCTCCCA
>PVJA010025456.1:14564-30862 GCA_004027025.1 Myocastor coypus
AAGAAAGAAAGAAAGAAAGAAAGAAAGAAAGAAAGAAAGAAAGAAAGAGGAGATCCAGGAATCAAGAGGAAACCCATAGCAAAAACAGAAATGAAAAGAAACTGGGAAAACAGAAGACAGTGAGATAACCTAGCACAACAACCTGGAGTGGCTTGGGAGCCTGTCTTAAACACAAGATAAGTAAAGTCACAGTTAGCAGCACCAGGAAGACGTACCAGGGCTAGCAGCCCTGGCCCCAAGAAAAATCCTTGATAGTTGTCAGCTGCAAATACAGTATGGATTTTACTCTGAGAGCTTTCCCATACAAAGTAATCCTAAAGGAATATGTGACCACTAAATCAGCATTTCAGAAAACAACCCTAGACAGAGCTAGTCCCAGAGAACCCCAATGAAAGTGTACATCAAATTCAGAGAATAAACATAAGGGAGAATAAAACCAAAGGAATTAGCACCTAAAAATAGTTCAATGATAGGATTCAGCAAGCCACTGACAGTAATAACTATAACTCACCAATCAAGAGACACAGACTAGCACAATGTGTCTAAGCATGAAATGGCTCTATATGTTTATCCACTGTAGACACAACTCAGCCATAAAGATGTTCATGGACTAAAGGTGAAAGAGTGGAAAATGATCTTGCATGAACCAGAGTTCCAGAGCAAATAGAAATAGCTATTTTGGTATTATTATTATTATTATTATTATTATTATTATTATTATTTTATTATTATTGTATTTTAGGGAAGAGTGTACAGGATGCTCAGGGTCTCTCTATTAGCTTGGCCTCATAGTGATCTGCCTGTTTACAGCCTCCTAACAGTCAGGATTACAGGTGCACACCACCATTCTCAGTCTCAATTGCTGTCTCAGAGTGCTGTAAGATCCCGGGCTAGCACAGCAGGACCTGGGATTGAACCTTTTGCCCCTGTGCTTGCTTGCAGGTATTTTAATCGACAGAATTACTTGGCCGGTCCTTATTTTGTTTTCAGACACTGGATATTTGAAGCCAAAACTGATTAAAAGAGACAAAGATCACCCCTAATACTGATAACTGGAAAAATTCAACATGATTATATGAAAACTATAAATATCTTTATATCAAATACTGGCACAGTTGACTTTATAAAATAAAAACTAGGAGGCAGTTTCATCCTATAATAAAATTTAAAAATGGATTAAATATCTAGATATTAAAACAAATACACTGAATATACTGAAGGATGAAATAGGTGAAACTCATGAGGATATGATAATAGTCAAGGAATTCACTGACAGAATGCTGATTTCACAAGAAATGACATGAAGAATCAACATTTCAGATCTTGTCACATTAAAAACTTCAATGAATAAAAGAAACAATAGAAAACCCACAGAAAGATATTTTTCTTGCTAATAACTCTTTGGACAGAGAATATCAAACATAGATAAAATATTACAAAAAACTGAAAAATGCAAGACCCAATAAAATGGACTATTGGAATCAACAGACACTTTTCAAAGGAAATAGTATAATTAGTCAAGTATATTAAAAATGTTTGACATCTTTGAGCATTAGATTAATATAAATAAAAACAGCGCTGAGATCCCATCTTATTCTAGAAAGAGTAGTTATCATCAAGAACTTAAAAAAATAACAAACGATGGTAAGGATGTTTTGCAAAGGAAAATTACTGCATGGCTGGTGATAATGTAAACTGGTGAAACCACTGTAAAAACCAGTATAGAGATTCATCCAAAAAGTTAAAAATTCTGTTTCACTCGGCTATGCCTTCTTCTCTATATCTTTCCAAAAATGTTAAAATATGACATATTACACTGAAATATGCATTTCCATGCTTAATATAGCACAATAGCTGTCTCAATTACTCTTATCTGCTTGCTGAGACAAATACCTGGCACCCAAAATAAAGGAAGAAAAGGTTCATTTAGCTCGAAGTTACTGGAGGTTTCAGTCCATATTCAGCTGGCTCCAAGGCACTTGGCAGAGAGCAGCAGTTCATGGCGGCAGAATAGCAACAATGATAACAAGAGACAATCTGTTTCTCTGTCTCTCTTATATTACTTTTGGGCTCTCTGCCTGAGGCTATGTGCCTTAGGCCACACTCACAATCCTGGCAGTACTCAGATCCATAAACTGATCAGTACTAAAACCTATGATCCCTGTGGATCATGCATCAGTCTCAAACTTTTTTAAAATTTTATTTTGTCTTAATGAGACAGAGTCTTGCTATGCAGTTCAGTTTGGCCTTGAGCTCACTTTTGTAGACCAGACTGGTCTCAAGCTCACACCAATCCTCCTGCCTCAGCTTCTCAAGTGCTGGGATTACAGGCAGTTATAAATGATATAACCCAGTAAAAGATGAACTAGGAACATTAAATTTGTTTGTTAAATCATTATATCAGCATCATCCGGCAACCTATTTGACTATAGGTGTTGTAAGACCTCTATGAAAATTGAATTAGAAATTTTAGTTTGGGGTCCTATTTAAGAATTGGAAACAATATAATGTAGTCTTGTTGACTGTTGACAATATATTTTTGGATAAATATATTACATATATAATGATACTGGAATATAAATATAAATATTTAATTATTTCACAGGGGAAGATAGGTTATATTTATAGATTACATAAACAAAAACGAAGAGTCAGAAGTGGTGGCAAATGCCTATAATCCCAGAATAAGAGATGTTCAGCCAGTAAAATTGCAATTTTGAGGTCATCAGCTGGGTCTATAGAGTAAGAACATATCTAAAACAAAACAAAAAAAAATCAAAATAGACACACCATTGATATACAAAGATTTAAGTCATAAGATATTTCCTTTCATTTTCTTGGTTAATATTAAATATTGTGTCTTAGAAAATAAGTAGAATTATTTTGTAGGGAACTATTGTTTTACTTTGCAATCATTGACACTTTATTCTCTATATCAATTAGAGACAATCATTTATAAATCCTTTTTATTAAGATTATTTTTATTGTGTAGGATGTGGTGATCCATGCATGTAATCCCAGTACTCAGGAGACAGTGAGCTCAAGCGCAGCCTGAGATACATAGTGAGACCATGTCTCAAAACAACAAATATAAGCATATTTTTTTACTGTATGTGTTTATAACACATAATAATTGCATTTTCTTTGGAAATCTATCTATAGAAATATCTTTTTTTCTTTTTTCTGGTACTGGGGACTGAACTCAGGACCCTGTAGTTGTTATACAAGTGCTTATTCTACTGATCTGTCTCCTCGGCCCAGAAATACCTTATTTTGATCATTTTCTATCACCTTTCTTTCTTTCACTTTCCCTCCTTCCTCTCCCCTAATACGTTTCTCCACTGCCAAAAGCTGAAATAAGATAAACGTGTTAAGTTCTTTTGCAAAAGTTTAGTCATACAGAATATATCTAGTCAGTACCATCCTTCTAATAAAAGATCCTCTAAAACTATTTTCAAAATTATCATGAAAGTTAAAAGAAAACAATCAGTTATTAGGAAGACTAATCTATCTCCATGGTAATGCTTGGTATAAAAAGTTCAGCACGTTTCTTTTTATGGCTGGCTCAGCTGCTCTGGGGGTGGGGCTGGTGCAGTATGTGGTGCCTGGGATCAAACCATGGTCCCTGTGGTTGCCTAAGCTTGCCTAAGTAGGTGCTTTAGACCACTGAACCATCTTGTAGGCCCCAACACATTATTAATGTAAATATAAAGCTTACATTTATGTAAGATACCTATGAAAAACTCACACATAAAACCACATTACTGTATTTTTTTCGAGCTATAATTTTATCATTTATAAAATAAAGTGGAGATAATATGTCTGCCATTGTTATGGAGATTGGATATTAGAATGGATTTAAAGTACTTTGTGTTGATCTATAGTGAGAAATCTCTTACTTTTGGAAGATAAGCTTAGATTACAAAGTTAGGATTTGATATAATTTTTAAACTCGAGACAAAATACATTTATGAAGGCTATTCAGAAACAAATATTTTAATTATCAAATTGTACAAAACACAATACTTTCAGAAGTGACAACACTGTTACTGTCAGGAATCAGATAGCTCATTTGATTTGTTATAAGAATTACCTTGAGATTATGTTAGGAAAATATATTCAAATTTATACTATGCTAATATACTGAGGTAAGATTTTAATCCTTATAATTCCCATGTTTGGCCTCATAAAGCCTAATTTTAGTCTATGATGACTATTTCCTACTAGTACTTTTCCTATTTAGCCCCCTGAATATTTTGCATAGTGATAACAACACAAATAAGGTCTCTTCAAATATAAGAAAGGAATGTCTTCAATTTGATATGAACAATATGTTTAGAAAGCATTGAAAGAATGGCTACGGAATGAAATCACAGGCAGTATCTGATAATGAAATGTCACCATAGTAAGTCACAGTAATTTAAATTTCTCAAATGTCATGAACACATCTTTGTTGCTACACAGATACTCAAAATTTATGCAACACGCTTGTATGTGCTCCTGAGATATAATGGACATTTAAAGAATCCATTAAGAATTTCCAATAATATTCTTTAACTCAGTTAAAAGAACACACATAAAAAATCTGAATATTAAATTTGGCTAATGTCCAAAATTTGTTTGTGATTCATACAGTAATCTGTTTGCAAGAACTCCAAGTTGGGAGGAAATAGTCTCTTTCCGCTAATTCTTACCACTAATTCTGGATTTCCATTACATTAAGATACTTTTGCGTATAATTGAGGAGATGAAGACACTAAAGTGTCTGCAATGGAGTTTATTTTTGTACTGACAAGAATAAGAATCTTTGAACAAAATAATAGGGAAAAGAATGTTCTGGAGAATCCTGGTAACGTTAGAGCCTAGGATTAAATATTAAACATCCTGGGAGCAGGCAAGCCATGTAGAAGCCAAGTAGACGGGATATTAGAAGACAGGATCAATATGCAAGAAATCAGTGAGAGTTTTTGTGCATCTTTAATGTGCTGGAGGACTAGATGGTGGTTCTCTGACAACTATTAAAGAATCATGAACAGCATGACTGTAGTCTAGGCTTCAGATAGTGTAACTCATTATTGGTTTGAAACCTATCAGGCACAGGGATGAAAAGACATGAAATAGTAGCCTCACCGGGAACCTAGCACCGCTAAAAACTAATCCAAGAGGTGACATATCACTCTGTTTAGGGGTGGAGGGCATTTTTTCCACATAAAAATAACTCTAAGGGAAAACAGAACAAAGAATTTAGTCAGAAGTTAGGTTTGTAGCTACACAAAGAGTATTATGACTTCAACTCTAGGGTTTTCTATCTAAAAGAAATAGAACATGGTTTTAGAAAGTTTAATCTCATAAGTAGAAGCCTTGCACTTTATATACTGTTTTCTTTAATTTATTTTTCTTCGGAGGAGAAAGAATAAACTGATAGAAAGGAAATAAGTACGTTAAATAATTCACTTCTACTTCATTAGACCTTATTCCACAAACTAAGCATTTATTTCAGAGTTGCATATACTTCAGGATTCTAATCTCTGTAAAATAGACTGTAATAAAATCTTATTGCTACATAGTTATATAGGCATTTCTGGAGTTAGATACTTTATTGTATTTATTTTATTTTTAATTTATGTGTTAGAGGATTTCACTATGCAGGTTAGGCTCATAGTGATCCTCCCATTTTCAGCCTCTTCAGCTCTGGGATTACAGGTGTGTGCCACTGGGCTTGGTCTCTGTGGCCAGCTCAGCTGGTCCTGGGGGTAGGAACCAGTGTGGCATGTGGAGCCAGAGATGGAACCATGGTCCTTATACTGGCCTAAGCTTGCCTAAGCAGGTGCTTTAGTCTGCTGAGCTATCTCACCGGCCCCTGGAGTTTGCTTTTTAAAAATCTTGCTCTTCAGGAGAATCAATGGAGAAATACATTTTATATAACTAACATAAAAATAAACCTTAGCATATGTCTTATTATTTATTTATTTATTTATGTGTGAAGAGAAAAAGTGGTTACCGTACTAATTACTTGTGCTAAAATAGAGAAGAAAAAATACCTGCAAATTCTTAAAGGTTAGCAGACTGCAGCAGTTACTGTGCAGAAAGCCCTTCCTGCAGATATGCAATCTGAAATCAAATTCCCTAGCGTGTTCTGAGAGTATTGTTACTCTACTTCTCTTTTAATCAGATAAAGTGTGATTGAAGGCCTTACTCCCATTTTTCAGGTTTGTCAAAAATAAGTTAAAAATAAAATAATAGCTTTCTTGGTATAGTACCTAATCTACCTTCTTTTAACACCTTTTGGGCTGTACATATTTACTTTTAAAATTAACAGAATCCTAGCAAATAAAATAAAGCAGGAAGTGCTGATGTGTTCTCTGTAATCGCTCTTGATGGGAAACAGGCTCAGAAAAGTTCTTGTGGTTATTTTCACCGCACACCAGGGCTGCAGATTTAAGGAACAGGGAGCTCTTGTGTGGAATTCTTGGCCATTTGCAGACTGTTGATAAGTGGAGATTTACACCATGGAGACAAGCCTCTGTCATGTGGACATATGTTCAGTCAAAGCTGAGTTATGAGTACCTATGTAAGTAAGGAAAAGAAAATGACTTCTGTAGTTTAGAAAAAGTGAAAGGAAGTTTTACTATGGTGGCAGAGACAAACTTAAATTCTAGGATGGATAAGGAAAAACCTCCTTAGTCAATTCAGTGGAGGTACACAAACAGACTTTAGACTAAGGGGACCAATTCCTTCAGTATATGTTAGTGTCCTGTTTTAACAGGGGAGAAAGGGGACACAAAGATACCACATCCAATAAGTGGCACTATACGAATTTCAAGCACAGGCACAAACTACTTTGCCGTGGACTGGGAGGGCGGGGCTTTGTCTGAAAGACATTGCTGCGCCTGTTCCTATGGCACCACAGACTTCCCTATCTGACCTCCAATTTTCTTTCCTTTTTGTGTTATTTTTCATTCTCAAAATTTCTTAAACTACAATTTTCATTCTTAACTCATTTCTGAGTTCTCTGACCACCATGTGGGAAAAGCAAAAGCTGTTTCTGCTGCTGAGTTTTTAGAGGCTCTCCTGTTCAAAGATGTTCTTTAAAAATTTCTTGAAGGACAAGGAGCAACTGAAAAGCTACAGACAACAGTCAACAAGCCAGTTACCATTATAAAGGAAGAATATGATCGGAGGGTTTTTTTTCATTTTCCTAAGTTCATAGTTCAACTATGTTACATTCTACAGTCACAGCTAAAGCAGCATACTTACATTTTACATTTAGAAGCAAAGCAATTTCTCCACGTGTGTATCTTCACCTATTTTTTGTCTGACTCCATCTTTCTATATATCTGTGTTTTACATTTTCCTAATCTTTAAAGTTTCTGTATCTCTCATACATTAGTCATTATATAATCTTTCTTTCATTTATCGTACTCATCCCCCAAGGAAATGTGATACATATTCTTATTGTACTTAAAATATTAATGTGTGTATTGAAAAAATATTAAATGGCCTTTGTTTTTAAATTTTTAAATAGGCTTCCTTCACTTCTGTTATTAGGGTCATAGACAAGAGAGTGGTCCGACTTCATCACACCAGGACTATTTGCCCTAGAAACCAAATGATAAAAATCAGGAAAATAATTCATTTAATATAATGATATTGAAAAAATAAGGAAGATCAAGCATCTTAAACCCTAGCTTTGTGTGCACTGATCATGACTTGAGTTTCAAGTAGAAAGAAAAGGAAAGTGGGAGGCAAGATGTGTGTCTAGCTTATTCTTGGCAAGATAGACACTGCTACTTGGGGTAGAAGAGTAATTTTAACTCTTGAAACAGTTTTGTATCCATCAGCCCTGTGACTCCTAGAATCCAAGGTGACTACAGGAGAGAATAACTCAAAGCAAAGACAAATACAAAGTGGAAGCAGAGAGGCTAAGTTTTTATCTTGCATTTAGTCTTTCAGTGGATATCTGCAGAAGCATGAAAATAATGTTTCTGGTTTATTTAATTATTTATTTATTTGTCAACACCAGTCTCTAATTCCTTGTCACACTCCTACCTCCCAGAAGACACTATAAATATGCATGGTTTTATCAGGGAATAATATTTGTTCAACACCCTCCCCGCTTTTTCGCAGTACTTTAATTCCATACAAAGAAAAACAATCTTCCTCCCATTTGACTTTCTTTATAACATGCATTTGAGATTTGCTAGACAAATAAATAGATGATTGCAAAAGTAGTCCTTCATTACTTCACAAAACACCATAAAAATCATTTTGGATTTCTCTGTTTCAAAGGCTTAGACGAACACTATTTTATCTCTTTTCTCTTGAAGAGTCTGACTTTAGATTTCTTCTCAATTGTTCCAGCTCATGCTGTGCACATATTTGCTCCTATGGTTTGGAACCTAAGTCCTCCCATAAAGCCTGAGCCTTTATATTTTAATTCCAAGCTTGCTTCTGTTGATAGGTGATGGCAACTTTAAGAGGCTGGGCTGGGTGGCACATCTTCAGATAACTGAGGGCATGTCTTTGGAGGGGATGGTGGCGTGCTAACCCTCCACTCCTCTCTCCTCCTTTTTCCTCCCATCTCCTCTTGTCTCCTTTCTTCTGTTCTGCTATGACCTATCACCTTGCCACTGCCCCCAAACCAGTAGTACCAACAATCCCTAAACCTCCAAATTCTAACTAAAACAAATCTCTAAATTTGCTACCCCAAGTGCTTTGTCATAGTAACAGAAAACTAATTGACAAAAACAATAAAAAACTTACAATGTAGGCTGGGCGTGGTGGCGCACGCCTGTAATCCCAGCACTTGGGAGGCTGAGGCAGGAGGATCGGTGAGAGTACGAGACCAGCCTGGGCTACAAAAGTGAGCTCAAGGCCAGCCTGAACTGCATACTGAGACCCTGACTCAAAAAGACAAAAAAAAAAACAAAAAAAAACTTACAATGTAATCAATGAAGATAGAGTAAGGTTGATTCATGATAGGAATTTTCAGAGCCTTTACCGTGAGATTATTGCAATGCGAATTCTCCTTAATTTACCTTTTATTTTTTTATAGCATGCTGTGATAGAGCTAGTGCCCCAGAAACACACTTTGTGAAATATTTCATTCCCTTACATTTTTGTATATATTATGTGATAAAACAAATGTCTCAATTTAAACAATAAAAATATTAAATTAAAAGACAAATGTCTCTGTAGATTATGTTTTGTTTTCTTTTTGTAGCAATGACAAATTACATTTAAATGACGTCCAAAAAGCAAGTGTACAAAACAAGCAAAGGACTGTAATACTGATATTCTGTTGACTTAGAAATAACTTGGAAACTCTACTCTAGTGTTCATGTTCCTCTGATTCATATATTAAGAGTCAAAATACAGATTTGAATTATAGACAGACGTGACAGACTAGAGAAAGCAAAATTTAAGATAGTCTATACCTGTTTTCCCAAGATACTTTAATGAAAATTTTACTTGGTGAAGCGCCTGAATTTTCTTTCAATTTAGAAATTAAAATCATCCACATTCATCTTTAAGATCTGAGTTTAAAAGTTTTTCAGGTATCTGATGTCTCTAACCCAAAATAAATTCAAAAATCTGACCATAATGTGCACAGAAGCATACACAAAGATTACAACAAAATTATTTTGATTAGTTCTAGTCAGACAGCATGAACAGGAAGTTCCATTTTGTGCAGCTTTGTAAAGTATATTGAAAAGCCAGAAAGTTTACTTCAAACATACCAATTTTATAATTCATAGTACTGTTGATAAAATAGTATTTCCTTGTATACACTTTTATGAACATTTAATTTTATTCTTCTTCTAAAGAAAATTATCATTTTCTAAATACTAGCTCAGGTTGTGTATTTGTCAAAATTTCAACAAATTTTTGAACTCATATGCTATGTCCAAAATTTGCTACATTTCAAAACTTTTTAAACTTTTTGGTATTGGAGTTTTGCTAATAATTTTAGTTTGGGTTGTCAGCCTATATTAAAAATGACTCTTGCCAAAGTAGGGTATCTTAACCTTCAAAAAGAAACATTAAACATAATACACGTTGATATGCTGACCTAATTTTTCAATCTTCAGCAACAACAGTGACATCTTTGTAATTAATACGGCATCAGATTCCCTTCCAAAGGGCACAATGTTAAAATCTATGAAGAGCGTCGAAGGTGGAAATGAGAAAATTAATAGAGGGGACCATGAATGCATGAGATTGCATCTCTCTTTTCTTATTTTGCTGCTCTTCCAGCTCCTACTGGGAAATATCACGCAGAGATGTTAATCAAAATTCCATTGGATTTTTTTCCTCAGTCTTTCACAGTGATTCATAAATGAAGTTGAATCTAAGATATATAGCTTGAAGACTAAATAAATGTAACTTTGGCTATCTTAGAGTTGGAGCAAAACGTAGACAATTTTCTTTTTTATTATTTGGTACTACTGAACTTAATCACAATTTTCTGTTGCTCAAACATTAATTTCAAGGGCATTTCATTTTATCCCTTTCTTTCCAATGTCACTTGAATACAAGTATGCAGAATTAATTCTGTTGTAAGAAAGGTCATCTTACACCATGGAGTTGAGAGAGAAGTTGATCCTACGCCATTCCAAATTTAGCAAGAGTATCCCACTGTGCACAGACAGTTGGTCTACATAATTGCCAGAAAGGCACTGGCTTTATTTTGGAAGCTTATGAAAATAAGGGTCACCCTCTATCATGGCAATGTCCGAGCATCCTTGAGCACCTGTTTCTTCAACATGCAAAACCTTTGCTCAGTCTATGCGCAGTAATCACATTGCAGCAGTGAGATGTTCTCTAAAGCCCGTTGCTTTTGGTACTAACACTAAAAACTGGTATTTTGGCTTGAGCGATAAGTAATGACTTCTTTGACAATACTAACTGTAAATAACTGCTTTGACTAAGCCTTCTTGATAGCATGCTTCAAAGTTACCTTAAATGACAAGAAACGCAGGGTGCTAATAAGTAGAAAATGATACTGGGACACTGCTATATACAAATAATGTAAGGATAACACCATAAAGGTCGGAGTTAGAAGTTATGAGCAAAGGACTGTAATTCTACTCAAATAAGTAGAATTATTTCTTTCATCAAGTTTTCTATTTTTTCAAGTTCATTTCTAACATTTAAAACCTGGAAGAGTTTATTCATGGGTTCTAATAATGCCATATTTAAAGAGTCAGAATTTCGGAGATAGGGGCACACATTCCTCAATATCAAAATTGAGCTGAAGATGACATCACTGTTGCTGCTGCCTACCTGTACCTAGTCTGTTTTGCATATCAGTTGGGGATTTGAGTTTGCAAATATTGTTTGAAGAGGATCTTCAGATACAGAAGCTGTTTGCGAATGTTTCCTGTAGGCTCCAAAAGAAACATAGCAATGTTATGTGATACTATCTAAAAAGATTGAGTTTTAAATCATTGAACTTTATGTCTACATATACCAATAGCAGAGTAGATGTGTTGAATAAACACATAAATAAATATTAGAGAGTGATACTCAGTGGGACTGAAACTCTGTAAGTTTGTGTTTCATACCATAAACGTTTAATATTTTCATATACATTTATGTTCTTTGATTTTCTGAAAAGCCTGTATATTTCAAGAAATTACTTACATATTGGTCTGTTCATATTATTGTTTGTCCACTCCAAAAGGCAGAATTTTATTTTGCTAAGATCTTAAGCCTATATATAAAACTAATAATTGCTTGAGCTGGGCATGGTGGCGCACACCTGTAATTCCAGCACTTGGGAGGCTGAGGCAGGAGGATCAGTGTGAGTTCGAGACCAGCCTGGGCTACAAAAATGAGCTCAAGGCCAGCCGGAGCTGGATAGTGAGACATTGTCTCAATAAGACAAAAAACAAAACAAAACAAAACAAAACACTAATAATTGCTTGCATTAAATATGTGGAAACAATATGCGATTACTTTTCATAACACTCAGCATTTTACATACTCTCATATGTAACAACTTATATGCTGTACCAATGTGAAGGGTAGACAAACTAGATGTTATTTTTTCTTTTAATTGTCTCTGAAAATAAGTTTGATTTTTCTCCAGAAGCAAAAAGGAAAAAAAAATTTTTATAGTCATCAGAATGAGTCTATTCTATTTTACATAAATAATAACATTGCTGAGTATATTCTGGAACTACCTAATCAGCAATTAAATAAATACTGTTTTGTGCTACCGCTCTTAACAATATGATTCCTAGAATTAACAAGTCTGAGTTCCACACCACACTGAGTGTGTTTCTTAATGGCTCCGAATCCTTGGGCAACTTGATCCATTTTTTTATTTATAAAATAGAAATAATTACAGTTGCCTTATAATACTACTATGCATGTAAATTAGATAATGCCTGGTAAGTACTTGCAACTGGATGACATATAATAGGAATTCAATAAATAGTGTTTTCTAGAATTACAATAAGTTTAAAGGAAAAGAAAGTATTTGAATACACCAACCTTCCTGGCTGAAACAGTTTAGCCTATTTAAATGCAATGTTCTTTCGATAAATTCAATAGCTAAGGAAATGACTAATGTATAATTTAGGATGTTAATAAGTAATTATTACATATTTGTGAAAAGGATCCTAAAACTCACTGAAATTACATCATAGAAACTTATTTGGGTTATTATACATTTCTATGCTAAAAACTTTTGAGAATTATTTTATGTTTATTTGCTAACAAGGTTTTAAAAATACATGCCATGCTCTAAAGCACAATGCTTTCAATATTTCATTTCCTAGTTATAGTGACAAATTGGAGCAGTCTAAACTGATGCTTTCTCTACTACAGTAAGGTATTTTCTAAAGTGCGTAGGTTGCTACAGCCCTCCTTCTAGTGTTTCCTTTTTCCCTGTCCTTCTGAGATACTGCAGTTCTCCTACCTGGTAATGAGAAACAGGTGCATACAAGTCAAAACTCATTAAGATAAAAACCAACGGAAGCTCTTATTTCTTCATGTCTCATGTAACAGATATACTTTATTCATACTTAACTACCAGTGATTAATTTGTTCTGACTGCTGCTAATTAGAAATCAATTGTGACTGCAAAATTGCAATATCAGTGATTTTTAATCTGCCACTACAGTTTTACAAAGCATAACACGATTGTATTTTTTTATAATTCATGCTTACATAGTTCCATTAGGTACTAGTAAATTCTTTCATAAAATTAAAAATACTTTTGTAGTATATGTACATGCCATGTAACTTATGAAAACTTTCATTAAATCACTGCCCAAGGTTAAATATTTTAAGAATTTATTTAACATACTATTTGTGGAAAATATTAAGGACACATTTAGTATGAAGAATGGTCAAGATCAACACCTGTGCATGCATCCTTGATATCAAAGTACATATTTATGTAACTAATTTGCATAAGTCATTAGTAATTATAAAATAACCTCATAGTGTAGATAATGTCCATAAAAATAGATACTAGAAATTTTTGTGAAATATAGCCATATGAAGAAAGATGCAAGAAAAGATAAGCTACTAATCTAAGTTAAAATAGCAATCTAAAAACAGCATTATTAGTGAGTGTTATATGTTTATTTTTTTGTATAACTATAATTTAATCTGAGTGAGAATGTAGGAGGAAATAGGAACTTATTTCTTAATATTTCAAAAGAACATAGTACATTTGAATCTTGTATAAATAATTCTTAAAAATTTCCCAATTGTGAGAAACCTTTTTAAAGGTTTGGCAAGATATACACACAAATAAATTGTAAGCAAACAAAGAAAAACTCTAAAAGTTTGGTTATTTTACATAAATCCTGAGTGTTTTAATTAAGCCAAGATCAAGTCTAAATTTGTTTAGAAGTTTTAAATAATTGAATGACAAGCAGTGGAATTTTGTATAAAATCCTAAAATTCTAAAGTTAATAAGTCAGGAACAGTGTTCAATCATATTATGAAACCTAATTTAGGTGTACTTCTATTGTTATTACTATAATTGGAAAGTATGTATGAAAAATAAATCTCTTTGCTGGTAAACATAGAGTTCTTTTCGTATAGCTATTGTACACATTACAATGAGAGACATTGCTATGATAGTTGCTAAGTGTACTTGAAAAATGTACAACAATTGAAAATGGTTAAATTTCAATTAAAGTTGTGCCCAATTTTAAAACACAAAATCCACTTACTGCCACATATCTGAGTAGTGTATGTAATATAATTATAGATTGTAAATATTGACAGTTGTAAGTTTATTTCTTTTGAATTAAAAAAAAAATTTATTATCATTATACAATCCACCATGATAAAAATAAACACATCAAAACTAGGTTTTCTGCAAGCCACTTACTCTGAAGATTCCTTATCTGTCGTCAGAAATTTTGTTCCACACTGTCTCAAATATTTCTCTTTTCCTACATGTTTAGATGTAGTTTCTATTTAAATATACAAACATAGATGTAAATTTAGGTGTTGAAATGGAAATGTGTATAAATAGTAAGAATGAAGATGTAAAATGGGCTATGCAATTTCTTGGGGATGAAAAATATATTTTCAACTTTTCATACCTGACCTTTACATTATGCTACCATTTTTTTTCTAGTAATACGTTTACTTTTTTCCACAGAAAATTCTAGTCAGTTCAGGCATGCCTCAATTGATTCTGTAATGTCTTTCAGTTCCTGTGTCTTACCCAGGGTTATGGTATCAGCAGGAATACTAGGATCTTGATCATGACTTTCCTACACAATAATTGCAATCATATTGGCTATTATCATGTCACAGTCAGCACTGCTGGTTTTCATTACTATTTATAACCCAGCCTGCTCACCCTCACTTGGAACACATTTGTTTATTCATCTTTCTTTAGTGTGATTCATGCAGACTCTGAGATTTGTAATAGGTTCATTTGCCTAGGCCCTTCCAGATATGCTATTTGCTCTGCTGGACCTAACATCCATGGAAACATCAAGAGTATTTTCTTCTGCTTTGGTTTGTTGGCATGAGGTGGAACACAGACATTTTCTACTCTACAGTTTCTAAACTTACAAATGATTTCTGTTGGTTATCCCTGCTTCAGCACAAGGCGAAGAACAAGGTTCTTCCTTGGCAGCTCTAACCATTGCCTAATGTCTTTGCTACTTTCTTTGTTGTAGAAAATATAACTTTTTTTAGGATTGAATAACTACTTACAAGGGCCGGCCAAATAGCTGAGAGGATTAAAGTACCTGCAAGCAGGCTTAGGGGTCAGGGGTTCAATCCCTAGGCCTGCCATGTCAGCCCTAACCCCCAAGGCATGCTGAGACAGCAATTGAGACTGGGCATGGTGGCACATGCCTACAATCCCAGCTCTTTTTTTTTTTTTTTGAGACAGGGTCTTGCTATGCAGTTGAGGCTGGCCTTGAGCTCTCTTTTGTAGCCCAGGCTGGTCTCGAACTCGCATCAATCCTCCTGCCTCAGCCTCAGCCTCCCGAGTGCTGGAATTACAGGTGTGAGCCACCATGTCTGGTTATAATCCCAGCTCTTGAGAGGCTGTAAACAGGCCAATCACTATGAGTTTGATCTAGTAGTGACACCCTGAAAACCCTGTAGACCCTTCCATAAAATTAATAATCATAATAATAGCCACTTATTATCTCATCTCATCTACATGAAATCACTTCTTTTTTATTGTCTTATAAAATTAACAAAAGTTTTTCAAGTTTATTGAATCTATATTTAAATGTAAGCAATTTTACTTCTATGATTAAAAATACGGGCTCTTCTATATTTCTATGAATGATATTTTCTCAATGGAAATTTGTTTCAATCTCTGACTTTTTTCAAAAATATTTCAAACTTCATCTGCTAATTTCCTCCTTGTAGACACTTCATTACCCATAGTTCCAAAAAAATTTAGTTACCTTTCCATTCATAGGACAAATTATACATATTTTGTTAGAATATACTCTGTTAGTAGTACATTAGAATCAATTCACATTTCATCTAGGGGCTTTTTTTTTCTTGTTTCAGAACTTTTGTTTGTTTATTTTTTTTTATGGTTGGCTCAGCCTGCTCTGAGGGCAGGGCTGGCGCAGCATGTGGTGCGGGAGATCGAACCGCGGTCCCTGCAGCCGCCTAAGCAAGCTTTCCTAAGCAGGCGCTTTAGAACACTGAGCCATTCTGCCGGGCCCAGGAGCTTTGTACGTTTGTTCACAAGCACTATTTATCTGCTTTCGTCTCTTTTTTACTAATTTTACATTTTAATTTTCGTTCAGTACTGTTAGATATATCCTTTTGCTAAGAAACCT
>PVJA010025457.1:5898-30821 GCA_004027025.1 Myocastor coypus
TTCCTAACCTTGTTATCTTTGTAACTGGTTGTAACACAGACTCACCCCCAGAGACAGAGTGGCATTAAAGTGCAGTCAAGACATTTACAAATAAATTACTGGCAGAGAAAAAAATCATAATAAGTGAAACAGCATTGTATCCACAAAGAGCACACTTGAAAATCCGCTATCAAAGTCAATTTGCTGTTTCCACCCTACATTAGCCTAATACAATGCGCACAAGGCACGGCCAGTGGTGCTCCAGCATGGATTATCCAAAAATAAATAAATAAATAAATAAATAAGCCTTTAAAGATTGAGAACTATCTGAGAAACCACATTACTGGTCAAGATAATGGCATTTTTACAACAAATAAAAGAAATAACAGCTGAAATGCAAAAGGGCATGAGATTGGGCATGAGCAATCTGCTCCAGATACAACCCCACCATCTGCCACTTCAGGCTTCATTCTGAAGCAGCTCAGTGCTTCCTTAGTTTTCTGGTTTACATAGGTATCAGCTGAAGGAGCACGTAGAGACAGAGGGACACTTCCTTTTCCTTATGCCCTTCTCCAATACCGCATCAATAGTGAGATGACTGTTTCCTAGGGGCCTGGGGAATCGTGCCTCCTAACCCAAAGATACTTTAACCCATGAGGAACAAGATCATGCCAGACAGGTGACTCACTGGTACCAAGGAGAAAGACAAAGCCTGACTCATTACACAGAAAATCTTCACACATCAGAACAAGGGAAAGGGAATGGATAATTTATACCTCATGTACTTGCCTCAGTCAATCGCGATTGATAGAATCCTAGAGATCACTGAAGAAATGGCTAAGATCTGTGTTTCTCTCCCTGAACTTTTTTTACAGGCCCAATAAAAGAAGTCTAAGTGGCTTACTGTGCAGCTTCTGTGGAAGCAGGACTATTATTAAGAGGATTTCCTTCCCACGGCAAGTCATTCTGTCAGAGATGATTGCTTTAGCAATATGCCCTAGGAATTGAATATGCAATATATATATATATATATATATATATATATATATATTCTTTTGGGAATCAAATATTTCAAAATAAAAACAGGAAAAGAACTTACTAAAACAATCTACAGAAATGGAAAGAACCAGCGTGTCTGGGAATTTTTCTCAGTGTCAGTATTCTGGCTGACATGTGCATGATATGTACAAAAGTTTGTGTTTTTGGTATAAAAATCTTAGTATGTCATTATTTTAAGTAGGTACTCCAAGATTCTAGACCTTCAAAAGTATAGCATAATGGACAAACTTCACTTTTTAAAATATTTTTATTTATTACTTTTAATAAGAAATAACAATGTATATCAATGTGACAGTTTCAAAACATATTAGTAATGCATTTCTTTTTTTTTTGTCTTTTTGAGACAGGGTCTCACTATGCAGTTGAGGCTGGCCTTGAGCTCACTTTTGTAGCCCAGGCTGGTCTCGAACTCGCACCGATCCTCCTGCCTCCGCCTCCCAAGTGCTGGGATTACAGGCGTACGCCACCACGCCCGGCAGTAATGCATTTCAATATTTGATACAATGCATATTGTTATCCTCTTATTAGTTATACAGAGCACAGGGTGTATACATTATAATTTTTCAAGTAATTTGTGGTACAAACAAATTTCTTTTCATTGAACTAGAGAAAGTTGATGTATACATAATGCAATGTTCTCCAATCGCAGCAGGTTATTGGTAAAACTAGCAATGTTGGAAGCTGTTGATTTAAGCCTTTTACAGCTCAGCCTTCTAATTTAGCTTTCCGTTTTATGCCTTGTGGTTAAACTTTTCTACTGAGTGGTTAAGAGCAAGCTTAAGCATGACCTGTATAGAACCATGTAACCTCTGTATCACTCAAACTTCAAAATAACGCAAATTCAAACTCAAATATTCCACCAATGTTATCATTAGTAGTAAGAAAGCTGGCTGCTGAAACTATCAGTGTAATTAAAGATTAATGGAAAAAGCTGCTGCAGTCACTAAGATTTGAGATTGCCCACTCTGTGACTCAGCTAGAGTTGAATCTCAAGATGAATGTGCTTGAAAGGCTATTAACTTGCTCAACAAAGTCAAGAAACAAGCAATGTCAATTGTGAAACTATTTTCTACTTACTCAATTGCACATAATACTAACTTTTGATGAGAGACTAAGTACTCAGTAGTTAAAAGAATAATTCTCCTAAGAAGAGAAGTCTTCAATTTCAGGTTGAGAGGCTCACATGCAATAATTCAGTGTAGAGGCCATCTCCTTTGTGCCGACATCAAAATTAACAGGATTAGCTCTAATACTTTGTCGACATGTTTTCGGATTGCCCAGATCTTAGATCAACAAAATGAGGTAGAATAATTCACTGCACAAATATTTGCTGAATACCTTCTGTGCCCATGGGGAATGGAAAACAGTGTGCAATATGGCTTCTGGGATCAAGGGACATCTCACAGTAAGTTCCGAGGCATCAGTGATGGAAAAGGAGATAAGCTAGGCCCTCCTACCCATGAGAGTACAGACATGGAGCCAAGGAATGAGATGGGGTCCGACAAAAGTGCAAGCAGCTCATCATTGCTGGGACGCCAGTGGGAAGAGAGTTGGTGAGAATGTTCTAGGCTCAGATAAGAGAGCTGTTGTTCTGAGTTAACAAGCTTAGAGCGGATAGCTAAATCAAAGGTGTTGAAACACTTTAGGCGTTACTTTTTGCAATTATTTCTTTATTTGGTACTCAGCCTTGCTACACAGTGATCCTCCTCTGCGAGCCTCCCCAGTACTGGTATTATAAGTGAGTACCACCACCTACCTCAGCATGCCCAGGGCTCCAGAGCTGGCATGGCATGCAGTATGGGGGACTGAACCTGTGTCCTTGTGCCTGCCAAGTAGATTCTTAGACAGCTGAACTATCTCCCCAGCTGACTTTAGGTATTTCTGAAAGATTGTTCCAGTAGGCTGATTGGAACGAGCTTTGATCGGCATCAGGAAAAGAGACCAATACAGAAACTAATAATAATGGTAGATGGTGCACCATACTCATAAGCCCGCAGCCTGCAGAAGAGGGAACACAAGTTCAAGCTAAGCCTGGACAATTTATTGATTCAGTAAGACCTTAACTTGTACTGAAAATAAAATAGGCTGCAAGTAAACCTGACTGCATTGAACCCTGGCATCACTGCCTGTACTGAGAGAGTAGTGGGGGAACACAAAATGAGACAGAGACAGAGAGACAGAGAAAGAAACCAAGACCAAGAAAGAGACAGAGATAGAGAGGCCTAATAAAGATTAAGAAAGAAAATACCAAAGATGTAAGCTTGGGCAATGATCACAGGAGTGGATTAGAAAGAATGAATTGATGTCTAAAAACTTGCAGTGTTATGTGATTGCTATGGTTGATGTCTAGTTGACCCCATAAAGCCTCATGCAATCATGGGGTGGGGACATCTATAGATTGAGACTTGACTCATGAGTCACTAGGATTATGTATTGATGAGATTATTCGCCTGAGTACTGCTGAGGATTATAGGTGTGCCTCTGCTAGTGACCAACAAAATGTAAAAGTCACATTAGAGCAGACAACAAGTATAAAGTGGAGGTTAGTATGCAGTATTAAGGCCATTAATTAAAGAAAATTGGGCGGATTCTTAACTGTCAGTAAGCAGAAATCAGAACCCAACGCAGTTTTCATCAGGTAGTACCGTATGCCAATTTCACCAAACCTCTGAATCTACTTTTTGCGAATTTGATTATAAACACTTGAATTAAAGGATGAGTGGGTTAAATGAATTTTGAATTTGGAAATGTCACCATTAGAAAAAGAGAACATCCTTGCGTCATAGGAACCGTCTCTGAGTAGGAGCAGGAAAAAGGAAAAATAATCAAGGTAAATTGGGGTGTGGAAGGAGGACAGTGCCAATACTATTTTTTTTCTTGAGTCCTTTGAAAGCAATTCTCCCTGGATTTATTCTCACAAATGATCAATTTCTGTCTGTCTTGTTTGTACACTAAAGAATGACATGTTGCTTGCTTGACGAGCGTAAATATCAAGCCTCGTTATACTCTGAACAAAGATGTTTTTTAGAATGTGACATAATCATTAGGCTACTGTATTTCTCTTCCATTTTTATTTTCTATTTAGAGTGATACGAGGCAACCCTAGTATAAAATCCGATCTATAGACAAAAACTGTTCTCTTAGAAAAGAACCAAAAGCCCCTGATGAAGCTCAGATAGCTCAGTCACCAACTCCAACTTTTAAGGGAAACATGCTTTTCCCCTCACTTTGACCAGAATACATTACTGTAGCAAAGCAATTTGCACATCACGACTTAAAAGAGAGCAGAGAGGACTAGACTTGCCGGCGGGCACTTGGGCAATTGTCACAGGCAGATTGTTTATTCTACCTAGAGGTTTATTATTATTTTCATGGTATTCTGTACAGATGAAGAGGAAGTGCTAACAGGCTCTGCTTCTTTTTGGAAAGATGGAGTTTAAAGTATTATAAAGCAATAAACCATCAAAATGCTTGACAACCTGTACAAGTAGGTTATTCATATTATTATATTAATGCAGAATAGTTTTATTAGTTAAAGATCTGTATGGTCCCTTCAAATAACAGCTAGAAGATACTTTTTTTTCCCCTAAAGTTTTACAAAAACTCTGGAAGTGATTCGGGGCCCAATGATAATAAACTAATAATGCTTGCAATGTGAATCAGCGTTGGCATCAGGAATTGCGAGTTTGTAGTTTTTCAATCTCAAATACAGTTGATAAGCATAGCATTAGCTCACTGTTGAAAGCAATAGCCTCAGATCTCCCAGGGTATAAAGAGAAAGGGGGGGCATCACTGAAATGACACACGATGAGATCAAATCAAGTTCCTGTCATATTTCTAACCATGAAATAAAATTGCCCAGGTCGGGAAACCGAGAAGCACCCTGGAGGTGTCCTAACAAAGTACCATCAACTGGATTTTTTAATCCAACCAGAAATTTATTGTCTCACAGTTCTGCAGGCTAGAAGTTCAATGTCAGTGTGTTGGCAGAGCTGACTCCCGCCGCAGGCTGCGAGGGCAAGCCTGTTTCAGGTCTCTCCCCTAGCTTCGGGAGCTTTGCTGCCAATCTTTCATGTGTCTTGGCTTGGACTCAGAAAATCCGATTTCCGTGGTCGTATTCACTCAGCATTCTCCATAGGTGCGCGAGGCTGCATTGCTTCTTTTTCTGGAATGATAGTGGCCACTTTGCAAGAGGAGCCCACCTTATTGTAAGACGTCACCTTAATTATTTCCGCAGCTACACACCTTCCATAGAAGGCCCTTCCTGAGATCCGTAGGGTCAGGGCTTTGGACTGTTGTCACCTTTGGAAGATGGGGAGACACAGTGTGACCCTCAGTATCAACCTCCATGTCTCTGCCCTTTCTGGGTACTGCAGTCTCAGAGTCCAGTTTCACCAGCCTCCAGTTTCTCTTGTGTGTAGTTCTTTCCCCCAGCGCCAAGGCTACTCCCTGGGAGAACTTATCCCATCATCTAGGAGCCATGACTCCCCAAGGAGTGGCCCATGGGCACATTTCCCCCTATGTATTATCAGTGGCTAGTCTCATCCTGACTAGCTCTTAACATAATATCTGCTAAAGGAGTTTTAAATAGAAGATGCCTCATTGATTATGCACATTTATTTCTAATTAGATTTCCTACTTTTAAACTTAATCTCTACTTCAGTCCATTTCCCTAACGACTAATAGACAGATCTTTAACCTATATACATATATATTGCTCTATTGAAAACTATTCAATGTCTTCTCATGACTCATAGGACAAAAATCCAAAATCCTCAGCACGGCGTGTAAGGAACTGCTCCTGGGATTATGTCTTCAATTTCGTCTCTGGGACTTTCTCCCTTACCTGGCAGGTAATAAAAGCAGTGCCGTCACTCTCCTGCACCTCCATGTCTTTGCAAGTCTTCCTCTCACCTGGAACTTGATCCTGCCCTAGTGAGCCCCAGTAGGAACCCCTGCATGAAGATTTATCTGCCTCTCCATTATACATTCTATGTCCACAAGAGGAGAACAGTCTGCCAATTTGCTAGGTAAATGTTTCTCTTTCTCTAAGCACTGAGTTCCTTGAGCTCAAGGATCAGATTCAGGCATTTCTTTTTATCTTTGTATTCCCCACATCAGTAGGGCAAGGGCAGTAGAGTATAAATGCACTGAATGGGGAAATGAAATTGGAAAAAAAAAAACAAAACTATGTGGTCCAATGTTCCTTTACAGAAATTACTTGCAGCATATTTTTAGTAAATATATTTGTAATAGTTGATCGTGTCAAGTTCAGAACTTTAGAAGCTTAGTTAAATCTGCCCAGCATTTCTCCACCCTAGGCTATAGAGGACCCACTCTGGAGCAGTTCTTTGACTACATGATAGAAAGGAGAAAATCGTTCCGTTTTCTGACCAGACTTTTGCGCTTCCATTGTTGACTCGACATCTTTCTGGCCTAGATGCATCTGTTTCATGACACAGACTTGCACAGATACTGCAGTGAGCTCTGGAACGTGGACTGAATCCTTTAGCCATCAGTGTCCGGATGCCCTCTGCACGCTTCCCCACGTGACTTGCCAGTGACATCTTAGCTGATCTTGTTATTTCTTACGGTATATCTTGTGATATATGATCTGTTTTTCTAGTAAAACAATGACTGATAAAATAATTTCAAGGCATCACAGGAGCCAGAGTCGACAGGTCCCACCCTCAATAGTAGCCTATATCTTAGCATGCTCCTGTCAAGTCCAGGCAAGTCGGTGAGCACAGGACACAAAACAGTACATCGTAGGACCTGTGCTTTGTAAAACATTTCCTGAGCCTGAACGAGGGGACAAACCTGAAAATACTTCAGCTTACAATTTAAGGATGTCTAGTAAAGATGATTCTAAGAAATTATATGACAGGTATGGGGCACTGATTTCCCTTAATGATACACATTATCAAACAGACAATCACTGACTCCTGGATCAGTACTAAAAATCAAAGTGCATCTAGCAGAATTAGTGATACAGACGGCTTTGACATTTTGGCACTTGAGTGCATATCTATGTGTATGTGCGTGCACATGCAGGCCTGCAGAAAGGGCCACGCTTCGCAGCTTGGTCATGGCCCATGCAGGCTTTTCTCCTTTAGAGATGACTTGAAATGTTGAAAGCTGAGTCTGTGCAGGAATGCAGCGATTTTCTTACATTAGAAACCAGCAAAGACATTAATGATAACTCTCTAAGAGGACTATCTGAAGGTGTGTAGCTATCAGGCAAAGGCATTGCTGCTTAGGATGCTGGGTGTTGGCCATTCAGGTGTCATTTAATTATGGGACCTGGTGAATTACTTTTTCACAGATCTGTTCAACTGCACTACTTAGTAGAGAATATCATGGACACTGCAAATGGAACAGTGGCTTCTTTCCTCAAGATATAAGGGCATTATAAATTCATTAAGTAATGTATCACATAAATGTATGAACATGTTTTGCATTTAACTAAAAATAAATGGCATTGTCTCTGTTGTTCAGAATAAGAGAAGTACATCAGGGCTACAGGATGCTACATCATATCTGCATCTCGTCACAAGAGTATTTTCTGATATGCAAATGCAGGAATAGGGACAAAGAATGGCTGTTTCTTCTCTTCCACCTTGGTTAATGTGATGTATCAGTAGGAAAATGGAAGGAAAGAGGTGGGAGAAGCCAATGTGTCTCTATTCCTCTTTCATCTGCTCTGAATAACGGCCTAGTAGTGACTTCAGGTCCTCCATAGGTGCAGACCAGGACACCCTAAAAATTGCCCGGAGACCACTGTATCTGGCCATCCATACCTGGGAAGGTCACAGTGTCCTGCTGGAATTAATCTCTAGTTTGCTAATGACCCTCACATTGAACGCAGCTCTTTCATCTGCTGTGTAATGCATTCTGAGTACTTTCCTTGGTTTTAAATGTTTTTTGATTTCTAGTTTTCTTCTGGACTTCCACTCATACAAACAGAGTGAAGCAAACAAATCTAAGAATTTGTTAGAAAATGAGAACTTTCTGTCTGAATCTGAGATCTCCTATGAGCAAAGAATTGAGTAGCCAGGTGATCATTCTCTTGTTTCTTATTTCAGCTTTATATATTAATATCATCTTTTGAAGTTCCAATTATTAATAATCATGTCTGAAAATCAACATCAGAAATTCTGGCTTTTTAAAAACAAGATGCTATAGATACTCAAATAATGAGTATCAGAAGACTACAAAATCTTGTACAGCATCAGAGAAAAAATAACAGTAATCTTCATAAGAGATGCTAATAAAGCTCCTTTTAATTTCAGACCATACCAAGCAATAGTTACAAATATATAACTATACCAAAAAGGGATGAATTTCCTTTACTATTTCAACAAGAGATAATATGAATCATAAAGTTATTCATGATAAATAATGATTTAAATACTAATACCAATAAAAATAATAACATAACGTAAATATTAGTGAGTTATTTTTCCTACTCAGTATCAAACTAACTGTACACACATGACAAAGACTTCAACCTCCTAGATACTTTCGGAGGAAACTGAAATGACTAGTTTGGAATGGTTTTCCTCAACCATTGGCTCACAGATTGAAAAGTGGTGCAATTAATTATAATATCAATATTTATTACAATTTTGTTATTTAAACTGAAAATAAAATGAGGGTTGAGGAATGTTTCCATAAATGGAAAACTTCAGTTGCCTTTGCATGTGTCTGTGCATTTATTCAGTGCTTAGAGAGAGGTCGAATGAGCTGCCTCAGGATTCAACCGCTTGCTTTCTGATTCCTGATAACCATGCATTTATTTTAGGCAGCACATTGCCTTTTAAAATTCCCAGTCAAATATTCTTTAATTTATATCCATAATTGACCATTTGTTAAAGACAGGAAGCACAAGGAACACTGATGTTGAAATGCAATAAGGAAATCAGGGGCATAATGGTATAATTCTGCAAATTTTGTTCAATTTTTCCTTCATCAGATCAAAATTCTTGTGTATATTTAGTACTTCAAAAATCAATTTGAGAAACATAAACTAATGTAATGATTATTAAATACGGCCTTGAATCATGGGGAAAAATTACCTTGTATATAATACATCATTTGCAGACCTTTGAAGGAACATCTTGAGTCTCCTCTCATCTGGCCTGCTAGAAATAAGAAGCAAAAAGTACAAAACTACACCAATTGTTTGTTAAAGTATAGCATGAGAATTCTACAAATCAGGTCATAATGCTAATTTTTTTCTCATATTCTAACATACATTTAAAAATATATATTTCAATCAATATTCACAAAACCAAATGTGATATACAATTAGATAGGTAAACTTTTTTCCAATAAATTATGACCTTTAAAATAAAGTCAAAAATCAGAAAGCTCTTATTTTGATGGGAAAAGTGGACACATATTTTATGTATTATTTCTGTTCTTAAGACTGCACTCTTTCATCAATACAGATAACATGAATCATTGTACTTTTCCACATTTTGAATAATTTTTCCTAAATTGTATGTATAAGTGTACATTTAACTACTTGCCTATTGTCCATCACTCAATTTTTTTTTTAAATTTCAGAATGGGGTCTCCAGGATCTTCATGGTCTCACTACAGAGACCAGACTCATAGTGATGCACCTGGCTCAGCCTCCCATGAGATGGGATTACAGGTGTGCACCACCATACCCAGTCTCAATCACCTGCACCGTGTGCCTGGTGGTGGGACTCTCATGGCAGGCTGGGAGTCAAATCCCTGGCGCTTGCCTCTGCCTAAGCAGGTGCTTTAATCCACTGAGCTTTTTGGCCAGCCCTCAGAAATTATGTTAAAAATTAAAAATCTCACATACCTTGAAACCATATACATATCCTACAGAATTTTTTTTTCAAGTCAAATCAAAGTTGTTGGAAAATGCTTAGATTGGTTAATCTCTGAGATCTTTCTGATTAAGACTTCATGAAACCAGTAGCTATGAGAATCCAATCTAGACTATTCTCAGGAAAATGTTATGTTATAATTTGGCTTTCACATGCTGAGCTCAAAGAGCAAACTGAAAGGAGAAGAGAAACGTCACCTGAAAAAGGACCTCCATTAGAATCCTCTTGTCTGTTTTGTGTTTTCTTTTCCTGTCTCCTTGCATCATGTCCTTGTTCTGGGCCGTGTGATCCAGTTTTGCACAGCCAGACACAGAATCAGGCCTTATGAAAACATTCAAGACATCAAAGAAAAGTTTTATAGAAACCTACTTTTCTCACTTGGAAGTGAAGAAAGGTTTCTGTTTGAAGCATTTGAGAACCTAGTGCCTGGTGTTTATTTGTGTCTATTTACTCTTTTCCTCTTTCATTTCTAACTTCACAAAACATAGGGACCAAAGAAACCTGAGTCCCTATCCTGAGTCATAATGGAACTGAACTTGAAGGAAACACAAAATCTTCTTGTTTCAAATGGTCACATGAAGTTTGTAATTTGCATGAAAGAGAGAGAGATTCATTAAGTAGCATGTGCACTCTTCTGAGTCCAATCATCATGTCTAAATTATACAAAGGAGAACAGACATACATAAATGAATACTGTTTTTCAAACATTCTGGTTTTCACTCAATTTTTGCAACAACTATACATATAATTTTGCCTCCACACCAACGGTTCTTTTACCTGGGCATCATCATTCAAATTGGGACTCTAAAGGGAGATTTTTTTTCACTCTTGTTGGATCTGGCCAGAAAGGGGCTCTATCCCCTTCTTGGAAAGAATGAAGGAAGTAGCTTTGTATCAGACTGTTGTGCAGATAACTGGGACTGTAGTTTGGGTTGGACAGCAAGCGCCTCATGCTTGATGAACAGTACCATTGTATAATCTTCTACTCGTCTCTTTTAGCCAATGGAAACAAGGTCAATGGTTATGTAAGAGACTGCAGAAAGTAGAGAGAGAGAGAACTGCAAAGAGAGGAACTATTTCTGAAAATGAGCCTATGCCCAAAGTATGGTGACTCTTTCTGAAGGGAATTGCCAATAAAATATTAAAATAAATATAAATCCCAGTGCCATATAAGAGAATTTTCTTGATATAATATGCCTATTTCATCCTTTAAATACCAATTTTATAAACATACATGCTATACAGGTGACCAGTTGATTGCAAATAATGACATAAATCACATAAATCTCTTTCTTCACCAAAAAGTTGTTGCATGATTCCTAGAACTTGGGGACCTTGGAGTGACCAGAAATGTGTGTAATGTCACTCCACCAACATACACAACCTAATTACTGTACATGTCATGTCCTTTACTGGTCATGAAGATATTTTGTAATAATTTTATGATGACGTCAGTTCTGGATAGTACAAATCTATTACTATCTAGAAATACTAAACCAGCCAAATGCTTTATTATATGTAATATTTTATGGGAATATAATTCACTTTATATCAGAAATCTCACAATTTGTTCCACATTATACCTCAGCATTGCCTGACATTCAATGCACATCCCTTCTAAGCCAGACAGCGTTCATTTTTAAAAACTCTGACTGGATTTTCCTAACAACTTCAAGAATAAAAATGAAATCATATATACACATGATTATAAAAATAAGAATGTTGAATATTTAGAGTGAGGGTGGCAAAGGTCATCAAAATTCCTAGACTTTCCTTATCCTTATTGTTGGCAATTTCCTAGAAATGAGCTGTGGTGTATCGACAGCTGGTGGCTAACTTGAAACACACAAATGAACTGAGTCAGTGTGACGCTCAGCATGGAAGGCCCACCTGAGGATTATAGCCAACAATATAAAAAGTACCACTGAAGAGAAAGAGGGGGAGGCTATGACTTTTCCAGGAGAAGCTTCTCATGCTGGCTTTCCTGGTAGGTGCTTGACTCTTTTCACCACCAGAGATGCTTGGAACCTATTGATACTAAGTGTGGCTGTGGTGCTGTTCACAGTAGCTCCAGGTCTTCCCATGAGCCCTGCTTCCTGGCTCCAGGCAAATCCCTCAGCCTACTGACACAGCTCCTGCAGTTTTCTTTCTATCTTGCATGGACTTTCTATCTTTCGCCACTTACCTTGGGGCCTTTACAGCACAGATCCATGAAACAAGCCCTCATGAGACGTTGTCCCGGGCTCTCAGAACTCTTGTGGCACATTTATGGGCTCTCAGTCTTCAGCTAGATTTATGGATTCAGGTAGGACATTGCCGTAAGATCCAGTCCCTCTCCTGGATTTTTGGGGTCTTCAGCGTGTCGACAAATCTGCACTTGCTTTGTTTATGACTCTTTCGGAGACTGTTAAAAAATAATCTTTAAAATGCTTGTCCTGTATTAAATTGTTTTCGTTGTGAACACTAACCACAGCATGAGCATATTTTTAGGCTTTCCTCCAGTCTCTGGCAGGTGACACAAGTCATTCATTCTCTTTGGGTGCTGGCAAACAGACCACCCTCAAACTGACTGCTTCAGGAGGAAGCACTCTCCTTGGCTTTGTACATGTCTTTTGCCTATGCTTGGAAATGGAAAACTGAAATGTGATCTGCCATTCTATCCAAACCTTGTGAGACTGAGAAAAGAAAGTAGGGAAAGAGTTTACCCTATTCAACTCTGGGAAATAGTTTAATTATGTTTTGCTCTTTGACTGTCATCATCTACTCATCCTTATTCTCCAAAATAAACATTCACACCCCAGATCACCCAAAAATGTCTCACTCCACCCCACTAAGTGATAGCTCAAATTTTTATCCAATTACTACATTCCAAGAGACAGTAAATAAGCCCCAAATAATTAAATAAGCCCCTCAACACAAAAATGTAACACCTTGGGAGAGAGAGAAAGGAAAACAATAATTACAAATATGTTTTAATGCATTTTGGCTTCTACAACACAAACTCCTACACGGAATAGCACAGAAAACATACACTTCTCCTCACAACTCTAGAGAGTAGGAATTCTGAGATCAAGGCATCAGCAGAATTAGGAGGAGGGTCTGTTCACTAATCCATAGATGATGCATTCTCGCTGCTTCTCTATTTGACGGAAGGAATAATGGATTTCACTGTAAAGTCTCTAATCTGATTCTATGTGCATGACCTAAGGACTTCATTTTCAAATACGATCAGGATGGTGCTTAGGTTTCAATGTGACACTTAGATTTCAATGCTACATGAAGCCAACTTTTCATATAATTATGGAGTAACCAAACATTCAGACCACAGTAGATACAAAGCACAAGCTGCAAAGCCAGAGTCAGGAGAAAGTACAAAGTTGCTGACTTAATCCATCCCTTCCTTTACTAGTTGAGTTTTTCAAAACTCTGTTCTCTGGTAAACTCTTCCTTGACTTTTGTTCTGCTTGACACAAAGTGAGCTGCACAGCCTAAGTTTTCCTTTTTGATGGTTGGAACACGTCAAGAGCTCAGATCTTTCTGAGATGTCATGAGATTTGTTTAACTGCAGAGTAACAATATATTTCTTTCATCAATCTTCGAATTTTTCCAACAGTTTAATTTACTTACCTTTTTAATTCTTCAACCACTTAATTTCAAATTCCATACATGTCCTATATATTTGATCTTCTAAATGACAGTTTTTAATTTACCTACATTGTTCTTCGCAAGTAAAACAAATAGGGTTATAAAATCGTCAGGTGAACCTGTAATCTCATTGGTTGACCATGACTTTGTCCCACCTCATGATCACCTAAGCAAGTTCCTCTAATTTCACCTTAGGTTCACCTTATCACATGGTTTTGCCCTATAAGACCCCTAAAGAAAGGCAATTTCCTGGGCAACCCACTCGGGGTCCCCTTCTGTTCCCCTCTTGGACAGAAGCTTTCTTTCCCAATAAATTTTCTATTCTAAATAAAATAAAATAAAATAAAATCATCGGGTGAAATTGCCAAAGTCAAACCCTCACATGTCACAAGTAATCCAGATTGGGATAAAGACTAAAAGAGATAAAAGTGCTCTGGTTCTTTGTTTATTTCAAGTTATTGATTGGAAGCCACTTACTAAACAGCAAATAAACAAACAAACAAACAAAAAACCTTACTGTGGATGAATCGTAGCATTTTTGTACCCAATGATACATGAAGCCAACTTCTGATATAAAATTATGGAATGAGAGATCACATACTGCTACACATAGAAAAAAAAAGACAGGAAATAGGTACATAAGTTTTGGTGAATGATCATGGAATACTGACTATTGGTACTCTGAGAATTACAGAAGACTATGGACAGAGGTGGATTTAGGATTTAGGATTTTTCTAAAATCTATTATCATTTCCTTCCCTTTGAACATAAAATAATCCTGCACCATTTTGCCTCCTTTAAGTTCCCGTGCCCATTCGATTTGGCTTGACCAGTGGGATGTGCCTTTACTGTTGACTGGATAGAAATGAAGGATAATTCTCTGCATCCCCCATCCTTGCTGAGATTATCAGAGCCCCTATGCGTGGCAGTTTCCACCTATCTGGGTCCCTGAATGTGAACAAATTCCTTCCTGCCAAACCATGCTGAGGGGGCCATGTGACCAAGAATTACCTTTCTTGGATTAATACATGGACTTCAAAAACTGTTTATTTGCAAAGAACAAATCCAACAGCATGACAAAAGTCATTTTGTCGATGATATACAAAAGCACATCCATATGTTCCCTTTATGCTAACTGCAGCAAATTGATCCTGTCCAAGTGCTTGCACTATTCCCTTCCATAAAATTGAGACAATAATTTCCATATTTCCTAAGCCCGAAGTATATAGTGTAGCTCACTAAGTGTTCTAGACCTGATATTTGGAATTTGGAAACTTTAGAATGCAAGAGGCTACCTTTTCTGACCACTAGTTGGTCTCATCAGTTGATTACTTTCATAAGTTATTATTTTCATAATTATCTGTCTCTATTTTCATTGTTAGTTTTCTGCACCCTGGCTCTTTCAGGTTCAGACACAGTCACTGATAAAATGTTTTCTTCAACGTATTTTAAAAACAAGTAAGTTTCTTTGAATTATTAAAAAATGAGAGACTGCATTATTTTAAAATAAAGGAATCACCCAGTTTGGATCTGTAGCTCCTTAGCTACTGGGAGGAAGCACCAAGTTCCTGAAAAATGATGTTCATTATTTAAAATAGCTTCTGGAAGTAAGTGTTTTGAACATAACGGAAAGAAAAGGAGATCAAACCTATCATTTCTTCCCAGGCTTTTGTTTGTCCTTCTTGTTCCAGCGTATATCCTGCACTTGTCAACACCCTACTATGAGCTTTGAAAGCTCCATTTCTTGGTGTATAAATCCAGTGTGTGAAGTACTACAGAACTCTCTTTTGTATATGAAACTGCAGCCGTGGAGAGAGGGCTGTGGGATAATAGATCACGGAAAAATAGCCATCACCTGACAGGTTGGCCCAAGCCCACAATTCCCAAGCATCCCCTGTACTGGAGTCTGGTAGAAGATACTTTCTTCTCTATGAACAGCAGAACATAATTTGTAAAACATTTTCATGTTAATTTATTTATCTCATGTAAAATTTCCCCATATATTAGCTAATAAAACATCAGCTGTACAATTGGATTGCTTTTCCCAGGCTTCTGTTTGCCCTCACGGCTCTGGCTCGCCTGTGAAATTGTCTGTTCTCAGGGACACAAAGAACTGCTTTAAATGGGCCACCAACTCTCTTGCTGAGCAGCCTTCATTCCATAGCGAAGCCACAGATCAAGACCTTTCCGCACTAAGTGGGCCACGCCTCCTAACCTAGTCCATGAGGCAGATTTTCCTCATCCAACGACCTCCCTTCCTGGCACCAGACAAAAAGACTCGGGATAAATTATACTCATCGAAGCTGTTGCTGGTGTCATCTTGCCAGACGTGCTTCTGTGACCTCTATTCAACCAGACAGAGCTAGAGGACACATCTCCTGCAGGCCTGTTTCCCATTTGTCTTGTTTTCCTCTCATTGCGGCCATTTTACATCACTCTGGTGGGCACTGTGTTAGATCAGCGAGCTGAGTCCTGCCACTCGCGAGTGAATTTCACAGCTCTTCATGCAGAGGCTTGCTCTGTCTTTTCATGATGCACCCCGTCATGAGAACGATATAGTTCAAAGAATTACACAGAAATAGTTTCCATTCAAGGTGAGACAAAGTTCTCTGTGTTAGATGGAATCTGTCCATTCACAAATATGTAACTCTATGAATTATTTTCAGTCAATCTTTGGTGTGAATTGTTAGCGCCCTGAGATTCTTTCTGTGCTTATGGCTGTATTTTATAATGGTTTCCTCACAGACAGAAATATTTCAGAATGTCTGCTTCTCTACCTTTAAAAACTTGAGCCTCCTCACTGTCCTACAAAGGTAAAAGGAAAAAGCCAGAGTTATCATTTCTCAGCCAAGCTGAAGAACTTAATAAAAGGACATTTTAGGATCGGGGCAATGACTGCCAACGAATCTGGGTGAGGAAGGCCAGGACAGTCATGGCACTGTCTAAAGACCAGTCATCCCCACTCTGTTTTTCAAAAAATGTAAACTGGCTTATTAAGAAGACAATGTGTGGCTTTGTGGCCCAAGTGCCTGTCTGGCAAGAGGAAGTCCCTGAATTCCATTCCCGGTACAAAACAAAACAAGTCTATACCTCCAAGTACATATGTGAATGGTGGGGAAGTAGAGGCCTTCAGAGTTGAGCAGACTCAACAACCCAATAAAGCCACCAAGATGCCTAATTTTCTCCATTTCACATCAGCATCCTTAGTATCATCCTTTTCCTGGAACAGGCTAAATGGCATCTATAGTCTCTAGACTCACACACAGCCTACCATGTGGAAAGACAAAAATTGAGGCCTAGGGCTTAATGTCAAAGAAAGAATTCTCTTTCTCCAGTTACTAAACAATAAACACCTCTGTTTCATTCACTGAGTTTGCCAAATCCTGAACGAATTTCATTGGCAGGTAATATCCTCAGAAGACAGGGTGAAGATAGGTTTAGGCAGTCGTGGAAAGAGCGAGAAGATTCTCCTAATGTGATAGATCAGGGCACACTTGGAAGGAGGGTAAGACCATGTCTTCTTCAGTCTACTCTGAAAATATTGCTACTATCAAAGGGAAATGGTAGAAAAGACTGTTAGATAGTTGCATGGTTTATACTCTTAATAAAATTGGAAGTGTATCTTGCTCCCTAGGAGCTTAGCCAAGGGCTGGTTTTAGACGACTTGCTTGACTTAGAGATCAGGCAAGCCTCACTTTTAGGGAGGAACTTTCTCAGGACTGAGGAAACCACAGCTTCTGCTTTGAATCATAGATTTCCTGAGACACTCTACTACTTTTCATAAGTAAGATCTCTTGACTGACACTCTCAAGAATTCATGAGCCAGTATATGATAGAACAATAGACATAAAATAAAAGATAGTTTCACCTCTAGGATAAAAGAATATATTCTGCTTTTGTTAATTAAGGAACATATATATATATATATATATATATATATATATATATATATATATACATATTCACATACTGTTATGGCTTTTGTGTAGATCTCCTGGCAAAGCTGATGTAGTCAGAAGAGAGACTCCCCAAAGGTGTCTGGATCTAGCATATGTGAAGTTGGAGTTGAGCATGTGATGGTAGGATGAAGAGATGTGATTACTAAATTAATTCAGTGATTGTCTTGGCATAGTTCTGAGTGTGGAGAAGGAGAAGGTCTACCTTGGTGTGGTTGGCAGCGATTAAAGAGCACTACCCTGGGCCGTTGCTTTTCTACCTTGCTACTTTCTGCTGCCATGAACTCTTTCTCCCCTGCAATGCCTCTCTGACATGCCACCCTGCTTTGCAGCTGGCCAGTGATAAACTGAAACCTCTACAAAATGTGAGCTACAAACCTGTTCTTTAACTTTGACTATCAGCTATTTCGTTTCGGCAATGAAAAAGTAACTAACTATATATATATATATATATATATATATATATGTATATATATATGTGTGTGTGTACATAATTGTCTTAATTACTTTTCACTCGTTGATGGGACAAATACCCTACATTCAAAATGAAGGAAAGGAAAGTTTTTATTTAGTTCACAGTTCCTGGAGGTTTCAGTCCATATTTGACCAGCTCCAAGTCTGAGTGGCACAGGGCAGACAGCAGCAGTTCATGGCGGTGGAACAGCAACAATGACGACAGGCAGGGGATCAATCACGGGAACAGAGAGCAACAGCTATGGTCTGTCTCTGTGTCTCTCTTTAAATTACACCAGGCTCTCTGCCTTAGCCTATCCACCTCAGGCCACACCCATAGTCTCAGCACTACTCAGATCATAATCCCAACAGTAGGGAAACATGTAATCCCAGTGGATCATCATTTAAGTCTCAAACTCTAGAAGTCACCACCCATGATTTCATGAGGCTTTCTAGGAACAACTAGTCATAAACTGTAACAATAATCAATTTGATCTTCCTTTATGAAGAAAAAGAAGGAAACTCTAAAGTCCAACTACTATGATTCTCAGTAGACGTATTTTAGCTCAGGAATAACCATAAGCAACTATAAATGGAGTTCAACCCAGGTAGGACCTGCTGAATGCTCACCTAGATTGGTTTTCCTTTCTGTAGTTCAACCAAAAGTCATAGCACATTTTCAATTCTCAGTTTACTCTTAATTCAGCCTGAAATCATATTAGAGAACAACTAGTGAAAATGTAACTGCAGCTCATCTGAACACAGGTATACAGGTTATTAGCAATCAGAGTATTCCTCCAAACACAAACAGTAACAAAGTATATTCACTCTCAAATACAAGCACTCAAAATGAGCTTTGTTTTACAGCCAGAGAACTTTCTGTTGCTCTTTATTTTACTAAGTTCATGCTAAGGCAGCCACCCAGCACCCTAACCTCAGAAATTTGCTTCTAGGCATTTCTAGACATGGCTGATCTCAGGCGTTTCATGGTGATTGTGTCTAATTTCATTCTCAGAGGGAAACCTTAATTCTAAGAGCTGAGGATTCCTAGCTGTTACCTCCTAGGTACTAACTACCATTTTCACTGTAGGTGTTAAAGTCAAGATTTTAAAATATTGGTTCAGTATCACAACATGATGTTAAATTGATATTGAATTCTTCTTGCTCTTTTAAACATTTTCCTACAGAGAGGGCCTGCTATTGTAAGATTACATTTTCTCCTTAGATGGAGTATGATAACACATTTTTAAAGCATGGAATTTACGTACATCATATTCTGTCTCACAGTCTTGACATTAAAACAATTGTTTTAGAGTACATTTAGCACTGGGAAATGACAGGTCATACCTCACTTGCCATGCTAAATAAAGTGACTTGATAAACTGCAAAAAGTCACACACCTTTACGAGTTAAGTGGTGCCTTAAACCAAAAGTTTCTTCAGTAAGCTATTTTGTCCAACATCATATTCCCAGCACCTAAATAACACTGAGCACACACAGAAGGTTTAATGATTATTTTGGAATTAATTAATTATCCACAAAAGTTGGAAAAGACATTCAAGTAAACATTTTCTCCTGCTAAAGAACTTAAAATTCAGGAGGATCATTTTTCTCAAAGGAGTTATATTCAAGTTAAAATACAAATACTAGCAAAACAATGAATTAAAAACTGATTCCTCAATTGGAAAAAATGTAATGTCAAGTTACTATTTAAAGAGCAATCCCACTTTCCAAAACCTCCAACTAGAAACATTTGATCTCTAATTGCCCTGAAAACAAAGTCACAGATTTTTTAATGAGGAGTTTAAATTGTTATAAAAACCTTTTGTTAACCTTAATAAAATAAAAATTTTACTAAAATAACACTGGCAATAAAGATACATCATATTTTTGAATATATACATGAATATTGACATATCATAAGGGTTATTTGTGAAGTCAATGCCCTTTTGTTGATTTACCTGGAGCATATGTACTTGGTGAATGCATTTACTTGCTTTAAATACCCTTTTAAATATAAGGAGATATTAAAACCAAGACTAGTATTATTAGCTATTTCTTCTTTTTATATTCTTTAATAGTTCGAACTTTAAAAATGCAACTCAAAGTACTTATTGAAATATAGAAATTCCTTGGGGCTTGAGGAGAATTAGTTGAACATTTATTAGACTGGGATAATCTCAAAAAAATAAATGACCAGTCGTGGCAAAAAGCTACTTTAAACCATTTAGAACACAACTTTCTTTTGCTTATAATTCCAGTTTGAATCAAACAGTCTGCTACCTCAAGCATCAATGCTCTTCAATATCTAATTTCACAGTTTTCTTAACACGAATCTCACATTATTTATTATAGTCAGGGGCATCCCAACACCTTGTCTATCCATGCTAACTTTTAAATGGTTGATCTGGCAAACCATCAATCAAGAATCGTGAGACATATTTTAACTTAAGTAAGATCAGTTAAGAAAGCCAGGAAGGCTTGTGTGGCCTAATTGGAAACATTGCTCACATCAGTAAGTGATAAATGCTTGATCTGAGAAAGATCATTTAGCCCTCATATTTGTTTGTAATGTGCACAAGCAAGGTTATAATTTTGATTCCACTTCTCACTCGCAGTGATAAAGATACCAATATAAGCAATCCAATACTTTCATGAAACTAAAAGTTTTTTTTTTTTTTAAATCAACTAACTCTCAGGTACAAATGATTGCTTGCATTTGCAAATTTGTTACCATATGAATTTTATGTATGACATACTGATTACATACTGATTTTTGTTTTGAACAACTCATTTACAACTTGAACACAATGCTTAATAAGCCTAGGCAAGTGTTACCATATATTTCAAATACCTAAATGTATTGTGCTATTTGGTTTTATGCTGAATGACATGTGCTGAATGTTTTCCATAACCTTTCACATAACATTTATACTAGTCAAATCATGTTTTATTAACTGCAGCGTGACTTAATTCAGAATCTGCTGAAATCACACATACCATGTTCTGTGTTTTGTGAAGGAACTATTAGGCATACTAAGAAGTTACATTACCAAGTAGGAAAATACATATGCTCCTTTCATAAAATTTTAATCTAAGGAACTCTGGAAGTGCCCACTTGTTCCATGAGGTCAATTGTTCTGCGACAACATTTCCCAGGTGATGTGCAGTTTCGTTGCAGGTAATTTATTATCGGTACAGCACTGTCTCAGCAATGGTTCACACAAATAATGTAACTTAAGCAAACACCATTTTCCAGTAATGACAGGACAAAATAAACTTTAGGAACATTTATGAGCCATATCATCTCACTCTTGGTACACAGTGGCCAACCTATCTTTGTTGTTTGCAAATGAATTAACTCTGGCTTGGAAATCACTAAAGCCATCTGCTTTGGTGAAAGGAAGAACTTCTCTAATTATTTTATTATAGGAACAGCAATTAGAGGCTGAGTTAGAATATATTTAGTTTCATTTACCCTAAATTTTTACATGTCAGTTAAAACATGAACAGTAGTAACCCACTCTCATTCAGGCTTCTTATAAATGCATTTACTAAGAAGCTGCTTTACATATGTAACTATGTAGCCTTTTAGCAATGCTGACTTGAGAAGTGCCAATTTTCCTTTCATTAAATTCAGTTATTAACCTTTACAAAAATTTCTAGCATATTTTAATTCCTTAAGAACTAAGGAATTAAACAGGCATTCAACATGGAGCAAACAAATTAGTTCATTCATTTTCAAAGAACCTGTGCTATAATATCCTACAACTCAGTGGTGTCCCAAATTTTCTGCTCAAGGAGATTATGGGGCCACGGAGGAAAGGGATCAACCATGTATAGTGTGCCTAAGGAGAGTCACCTAGACAGAAAACATTCTTTCAGGCTTTCACAGAGAGCAAATGGGTCAAGCAATGGCTATGACTCATCCAGATGGCTGACAGTGACAACAGTTCTTCAAAGCACTGGACATGGTTTCAAAGTAGATCCTGAGGGGATTTGACTGACTTTGGGAGATAAAAAAGTTGAATGTTTTGTTATACATATATATATATATATATATATATATGCCTGCACGTGTCACTGTGAGGTGTCTTCAACTCTTCTATGAGAACAGTTGGAGTTGGGTCAAATGAAATTTGTTTTTACTTTTTAAAGAAACTCCAACTTTATTTCCAGAGTTCTTGTACCATTTTATATTCTTATCAACAATGCAAAAAAAGTATTCCCCCTTTTGCCTATAACTTTACCAGGGTTTATTGTTACTTGACTTCTTGATGATAGCCATTCTTTCTGGGGTAAAACGGAATTTATGTTGTTCTAATTCACCTCTCCCCAGTAGCCAGAGATGCTGAATAATTTTTCGTATGCTTACAGGCCATTCGTCCTTCCCCTGAGAAGTGTCTGCTCATTTCAGTTGTCCCATATATATATATATATATATATATATATATATATATATATGTTTTAACTTGCCCTTAACCAACCAGCAGAAAAGTTTAACTATGAGGCATAAAACATAAAGCTAGATTAGCATGCTGTGCTATAAAGGCTTAAATCAACAGTTTCCATCATTGCCAGTTTTGTGAGTAACCCACTGTGAGTATAGAGCATTGGATTATGTATACAAGTACTTTCTCTTAGTTCAATGAGAAGAAATTTTTTGTACCAATAATGATTAGGAAAATTATCTACACCTGTGCTCTATATAACTACTAGAAAGACAACAATATGCACTGTATTAAATATTAGAAATGTATTACTAATGTGTTTTGAAAATTTCGAATTATTATTTCTTATTAAAAGTAAGAATAAACAAAGTAATAATAATAATAAAGGAACAGTAATTTGTGATATACTTTTGTGTAGTTTACTTTCTTGCTCACACAATTTAATGATTATCGTTTTCAACCCCACCAATGTATGAATGGAATTAGTTTTCATGTGTTTAGAATATGTGATTTTATTCTTATAGATATTTGATTCAGAATCATGCATATAGGGTGATGTTTACTGTTGAACTGTATTTGGTAGGTCTAAATAAAGTAGAAGTAAAACACATACATGCACATGCATATGCACATACATAATGTAAACTCACAATTGTATGTCTGTCAAGACATACAGTTTTACACATTATTAAGAATGCATTTTTCAAAAGAAGGCAAGTTATAAAAGCAGTGAAGGAGAGGAGAGACAACGAATGAGAGAAAAATCATTGATGCTTATTTTCTATGTTAATTTTTCAATATTTACAGTGTTAAAATATTATCTCACTTACAATATAAAGACATTTACTTTACCTAAATATCTTTTTTTTTCTTTTATGTCTTGGGATGGGGCCATAAAGAGACAGCTACAAAGGTCTTCTCCAGGAGACTGTAAATCCAGTAGGCACTCAGAAACTTTAGGTTAAATAAATGGATAGAGTGGTGAATAGATAAAGGAGCATATCAAATTTTGCTCTATTCAAACCTCAGAAAATAGAGAAAATCTACTTGTATAGTGATGGCCAACCTTATTCAAATTTAGAAGACTATCTTCTTTTATCTTGATTTTGATTTTATAAGGAACAAATGTAGAGTTGTAATCCATCAGATGAGTTCTTTGAAAGCTTTGAATGTGTGGGAAATACACTAAATGTAGCTTGACCGTAACTGAATTATGTAATTGTTTATATTAGAAGCATACTTGAAGAACTAGGCAGGAAGATGTCATAAAGGTGGCACATAGTGTTAGATGTGAATAATACGAATCCAGAAATATTTAGTTCAGATTTTGAATAAGCAGATATTCTTCAAATCTTCAAATTTTTTTTGTATTCAAAATGCAACATCGAATCATATAACTGACACTTTTTATACATTATTCAGAAGAATAGTCCTATATACTAATAGAGCTTTAAATCAGTGAAACCTAAAGTTAGCCATAGATTGGGAGCAGATACACAAATCCTTCAGCTATCTGAGCTTTGACAAATGTCACTAGAAACAGACACTGAGGACCAATAGCTTCTTTAATAAATGCTATGGTGAAACTTGCTAGCCACACGCAGAAGATTAAAGTGAGACCCATATCTCTCACCATGTCCTAAAGTAAACTCAAAATGAATAAGAATCCAAATGTTAAGACACAAAGCATCTTCCAGTCAATAAAATAGGCAAACTCTTGAAGACACTGGTATAGGCAAGGACTTTATGAACAGAATCCTAATTCTACAACAAATAATATTAACACGACTGTATTGTATCAAATTCTGCACAGAAGAGAAAACAAAGAGAGTGAGTAGACACCTAGAGAACAGGGGAAAATATTCTCTATTATTGCCTGAGACAATTAAATAGCAGTTAGAATATATAGATGGCTCAAATATTGCATTTCTAACATAAAAGATGCACTCAAGAAAGGGACAACTGAAATGAACAGACACTTCTCAGGGGAAGGACGAATGGCCTGTAAGCATACGAAAAATTATTCAGCATCTCTGGCTAGTGGGGAGAGGTGAATTAGAACAACATAAATTCCTTTTTACCCCAGAAAGAATGGCTATCATCAAGAAGTCAAGTAACAATAAACCCTGGTAAAGTTATAGGCAAAAGGGGGAATACTTTTTTTGCATTGTTGATAAGAATATAAAATGGTACAAGAACTCTGGAAATAAAGTTGGAGTTTCTTTAAAAAGTAAAAACAAATTTCATTTGACCCAGCTCCAACTGTTTTCATAGAAGAGTTGAAGACACTTTCTCACAGTGACACGTGCAGGCCCATATTCCCAGTAGCACAATTCATAATGGTGGAATCTTGAAAGCAGCCTGTATCTCCATCAGTAGATGAGTGGATAAAGAAAATAGACTATTCAGGATAAAACTGAGTCATTTAGCTGGGCGTGGTGGCACATGCCTGTAATCCCAGCACTCGGGAGGCTGAGGCGGGAGGATCGGTGAGAGTTCGAGACCAGCCTGGG